>JAOTQR010000100.1:22836026-22853276 GCA_025774065.1 Solanum ossicruentum | reverse complement strand
ATAATGTTATTAAAGATTTTATCTAATTTATAGTCTGTTTAACCGAACTTTTGGAAAGCTAAAAGTGTTTATTTTAATAAAGTAATGTGTTCGGCCAAGCTTTTTAAGATGAGTAACAAAAAGTGTTTTTCATAAGCTAAAACAAAAGTAGTTTGTCCACTAAAACAATCTTTGAAAAAAAAAATTTAGTGCTCATAAGTTTGGTTACAATTTCGAAGCATATGTCACATGAAATATTTAAATGGAGAGGGGTAGGGGGACAACGGGCCCATTATACCCGAGCTTTGAAGGTTGTGATTTCTTCCTCATTAAAAAAAGGTTTTGTGTAATGTCATTCCACGTGTCATGAGATATGTCATGAGATATATAACTCAAAAATGAAAAGAGGGAAAAAAGAGCACATGCCCTCAATTTCGAGGTTGATATACTCGTGCGCAGGCTCAGAGGGCGGATGTACCAATGTTGGTACGGGTTCAATTGAACTCATAAAGCAAATTCTTAATGTTGTTGATTTTGAAGTAAAGTTTCAAAAGAAGTATTAAATCTTTTTATGTTGATTTTGAAGCATCATCAACGGCGATGCCAGAAATTCCATTGGGATCGAGCATAAATGCGCCTCTACTAATCATAGATGAAGAACCGAAAGACACAAAGATAAATTTGAATCCGCTGTCACTACTGAGTCCCCCACCAAATCCATGTCTTCAGATTAATGATTTTTCGTCTTCTTACATCAACGAAGAATCAAAGACCATAATATCTCATGTCAAATCTGTTTTGGTGTTCCAACTCACCTCTGGAAGCACAAAAAGCATCGAAGCAATGGTTAAGTGCGCGAATAACGCCTTCTCCAACTTGGATTTTCTTGAAGCAGATTATTCATCTTTCTACAGCGACATCAGAGATTTCATAGCATATCACTATGATTTACTCACAGCTAAGAAACAGAGAGAAATGCATTCTTTTCCTGCAGAGCTGAAGATGAGATATGAAAATGCGATTATTTGTGCAAATGACCTTAAAGACAAGATCGTTCAAACTCAAGGCCATATGGCAATGGTCATAAAAAAGAAGGAAGATTTAGAAAAACAGATAGCGGATGCAATGGAACTAGTTGGTAAGCTGAAAGAATGTGTGACTGTTCTTAAACAGGAGGAAGGGGCTCTGAAATGCGAGGAAAAAAAATGCGTAGCAGCCTATGTGATTGCAAATCGTGAGGTGCAAAAAATTAGTATTCAGGCCGAGGAAGCTAAAAATGTACTTTGGGAAATTGATCAGCGCGAAAATGCAGCTCTCAATGGCATTGAATCCACCTTTCGTCGCCTGAAATCCATACAATCTTAACGTTGGCTTCAGATACAGTGTACAGTCTGTAACTGTTTAGCATGTTTTATGGTGTTTTTATTGAGCTTTTGAGAAGTCTAGTTAACGAAATACTTGTTATGGCGAAGTCATTTGTATGTATTTTAGCCTTTGTTAAAAGCGCAACAAGCTTTGGAATGTTGATAGTACCATTCTCATTAGACACAGAACACAAACCAAACAAACTCGAAGGGTCGTCCTTCATAGTAGCATTGATTGAACGCATCAACATCCATTCCAAATTCAATTAAAAATGGTCAGGCACATACATTAACATCATGCTAGAATCGATTATTATCTTCCCTTAATCAAACTACTCATGTCTCCAGCCAATAATGTATCCAAGTCGAGCAAATTTTTCCTCTTTACGATTTTAGACTGGAGTTTCTCCAACACAACTTTCATCGATTGAAGCTCCTCCTTGTCATCATTGATCTGTTCCTTGAGCCTATTCTTCTCATCGTTGAGCGTTTTTGTCTTTAACAATACAACTTACTGCATTTTTAATCTCATCAAGTCGAGTTCTTAACCAGTTGACATTCACCTTCATTTTCTCAGCGTCCCTGACTACAGAGCAGCAGGAGTTCAACAGATCACAATCGATGTCAGCCAAGTGTTTCTTTTGGAGTTCTTGGACAACCTTACATATAGCTTCCAGAACAGAAGTCAGTGTATGGACCGCGAATACCCATACCCCAACCCCACATTAGTATGATATTGTCCGCGTTGGACTAAGCCTCAAGCATTTGTTTATGGGTACCTCCCAAAAGGGTTCATACTAATAGGTTGTGTTAGAATCTATTTTATTTAGATTCATTTTTTCTCTCTTCATCCGATGTGGGAGGAGTTTGCATCCCCAACAGGTCTGACTTTTGATGATGTTGATTTTGAAGCGTCATCAATGACAATGCCACCAATAATTGGGATCGAAGATAAATGCGCCTCTACTAATTATAGATGAAGAACAGAAAGACACAAAGATAAATTTGAATTTGTTGTCATTACTGAGTCTACCACCAAATTCACGTCTTCAGACTAATGGACAAGGAAAAATAAACAGAGAGAGTCTTATATTACAAAAGAGGAGGGGAAGGGGAAAAAAGGGAACACACCAAATGAACTAGCCCTCAATTTGGGGGTTGATATACTCGTGCTCAGGGGCACGAGTATGTTTGCTTGACCATGTAATTTTTCCTTCTTTTATTAATAAAGGCTTTAGCCTCTTTGACATAACAAAAAAAAAATAATAATAATAAAATTATATGATAAACCGATTAAACAATTATTGAAGGTTTTGATCTCAGATGATTTATTGTTCGTCATTAAAAAGATAATAACTTAGAATTCAAAGACCAACTCCTACTTATATTTATATCAAAATATACAACTTTAATTTTCAAATATAACTTGACTATTTTTCAAATTTAATACTTTTTATATCCAAACACTCTTCTAAATAAAGGTGTAATTTTTCTTTATTTGGTTATCAGAAAAAGTAGAAACCTTGCAACCTTTTTCAAAGAAAACTTTCAATAGTAAAATTTTGTTCTTTTATTTTATGAAAATAAAAAAAAAAGAAACAGAAAAAGAAAGCTTCCCTAATCAAAAACTAAATTGTTTAATCCTGAGTTGAATACCTTATTTTTTGAGTCGAGAATTTATCAAAAAATAATCTCTATCTTATAAAATAATGAAGAAGAAATTTTCCACACACCCTATTTATAAAAATATTTTAAATGTGTTGGTATCATTGCTTTAGTTTCTTACCAACAAAATAGATAAAGGTATCAAGAATAACTTTGTTTGGTCAAATTTTAAAAAAATATACTTATCTTAAAAAGTATTATTTTTGTTAAAAATATATATTGAAAGAGTTTTGCCATAAGTTACTTCCTTTTAACTTCTAGAAAACAATTAATGCTAGTTCTCAAGAAAAACTTTTTCCCTCTAAAAAAGATTGATTAAGAAAAACGATATATATCGTGTAATTTTATAAATAAGATTTGAAAAAATAATGTATATATAATTTTATTTTCACTTTGTATAGAAATAATTATTTTTTTTATATGCTCTTAGTTAGGATAATCAAATATGAATATAAATAATATAGTGCAACAGACATACCGAACACAATTGAGAAAAGAACAATAATAATAATAATAATAAATATTTAGTAAACACCATAATTTCATAAATTAAGCAATTTTTAACTTTTCAAAAATTTAATCCCAAACTTTAAAATAATTTAATGAAACTTTATACTTTGTTCATTTCAATTTATTTGTATTATTTCTTTATGATTAAAAATTTAATACTTCCTTCATTTTAATTTATGTAGAACCTTTCAGATTTCGAAATTCAAATCAATCAATCTTTGATGGTAAAATTTACATATATTACTTAGAATTATCAATTATTGTGACTTATAATTTTTTTTTATATAATCTAAACATATATATAAATTTTATCTCAAAAAATTCAAAAATTATTATTGATTAAATTTAAACTATTTTACTTTCAAAAAAATAAAAAGTACGATATAAATTGAGACGAATGGAATTTTTTCTTAAAACTTTGTGAATAATATATAAATGTCATTTGGTGGAAATATGAGGGGCATGAAGTATAATTTTGAATTCTTTACATATTCCTTTTCACACAAATTTAATTTCCCTCCTTTGTTTGACTATATGTTTGTCTTTTTATTCAAACAAGTTTGACTCTATTTAAAAATGAGTATATTGTCTATTTCTTTAATGTCCCCAAAAGCAAAGGCCTCTCAATAAATTCATGACAGAGAGAGAAAATTGAAGGAAAATGGCAAAAAGATTTTCTCCTTCTCTCTCATCACTAAGAAATTAAGATATACTCCCTCCGTTTTAAATTAATTGAGATTTTAAAATTTTTTTCAAGGTTCAAAATAGTTAAATTTTAAAAAGTTCAAGATAAATATTTAGAAATTTTTTTCATATTTGTCATTTCATTTATTGAACTTTTATATTTTTCTTGGAAATAATTACACTATATATTTATGATTTTACAAAGGACAATAGTGAAAAGTATGGTGTAAAGTTTGTCTTTGAATGTCTTTGTTAATATGCATGTATTATCTCACAAATTCAATTAATATAAGATAGAGATAGTACTAATAATAGTAATTTGACATAGACTTTTTCTTTGGTACTCTAGGTGCACAACTGTCCACCAATCACTCCAAAATAATAGTAATAATAATAAAAAATTTTTAAAAAATCTCCTATTATAAAGGACAAAGATTAAAAACTATCTTAAACTAAATGACTATGTTCGATATTTATATTGGGTTTGAATTAAATTAAAATTTGTGCATTGTAATTCTTTGAGAAGGTCTTTCAGAAATATCTTCTTTATTTCTATGAGATAATGATAAAGTTTTGTGCACATTTTACAGTATGTTTTTGTTGTTGAAGCATTGTAATTCTATTATTAGTGATAGTGCTTCTAATATGACTTTTTTACTCCAAAATAATAGTAATAATAATAAAAAATTTTAAAAAAAAATCTCCTATTATAAAGGACAAAGATTAAAAACTATCTTAAACTAAATGATTATGCTCGATATTTATATTGAGTTTGGATTAAATTAAGATTTGTGTATTGTAATTCTTTGAGAAGGTCTTTCAAAAATAACTTCTTTATCTCTGTGAGATACTGATAAGGTTTTACGCATATTTTACAATATGTTTTTGTTGTTGTAGTATTGTAATTCTATTATTAGTGATAGTGCTTCTGATAGGACTTTTTTTTTTTCAGAAAGTCAAATTCAAAATTTTTAATTAAGAGCAGAAGAATCTTAATCAGTCCATCATAATTTATGTTAATAAATAATATTATTATTTTTAATAAAAAGATGTGAATGAAAAACTTTTTAGTATGAAATATTATTTTTCGGTGTACCTAAGTTGAGGTAGTGTTTGATAATAAGTTTTTTAATAATCTTGGAAAATTATATTTTGATAAAGTTTTTAAATTTTCAAGTATCAACAAGCGAAAGTTCATGAAGTATCACAAAGAGATTAAAATCACAATTTACTAACAA
This sequence comes from Solanum ossicruentum, assembly GCA_025774065.1. NCBI lineage: Eukaryota > Viridiplantae > Streptophyta > Magnoliopsida > Solanales > Solanaceae > Solanum > Solanum ossicruentum. The sequence continues at coordinate 22,847,836 of JAOTQR010000100.1, read as the reverse complement.
TTAAGGGATCAAAATTACAAAATGTAATAATTATTACTTTTCAATTTTCATAATGTGACAAATTTAAGTTAGCGTTTGGCCTTAAATTCTTAAATAATTTTGTCATACTTTAGTGAAGTCTCTCTAAAATTTTGCCTCAAATATTTTCAAGAATATTTGATTATTTAAAAAAATAAAATTTATACCCGTAAGTTTTAAAAATTACTAAAATATTCATAACTTTGTATTATCATTTTATAACGAGTATGTTTCGTTCTAAAATAATTTTATAAAATAATTGATAACAATCAACAATAAAAAAATAACAACATGAACAAGATCAATATATGAATTATATGCTCAATCTTGTCACTGATTCTGTTGAAATTATAATTCATTTAAAGCAAATTATTTATTTTTTTCTTAATCTTGTTATTTAAATTATAATTCAAACTTTTTCGAAAGAGGTAAATAAATTAGTTGGAATAAATAAATGATGGGTGTTTTCTATAAAATATAAAAGTTTGAGATAATTTTAAAATGCTTAAAACTTTTCAAATACTATCCCAAGTTTCCAAATATTATTTTTTTTAGTACTTGGGAATTTCAAAATTCTTTAAATATATTTATCAAATTTCATCGCCAAACACCACTTGCTAAATTTTTTCTAAAAAAGTTTTGGGACCAAATAGCACCCAAGAAGCTCCATTGATAAGAAGTGCTTCTCTCCATTTGAATTTTTTTTATATAAGGTAAATCTAATATAATTGTACTTCAATGTAAATATCAGTGAATAAAACAACAATAACAATAATATTATCTCATTGTCTCAAAGATTTTTATCTATTTTGAGGTGAGGAGGAATCGGATGTATGCAGACAGTGAATAAAAATTCAAAAAAAATAAACCTAATAAGCCCTTTGGCACCAAACATGACTTGTTAAACCCTTTTGGCCTTTGCACCCTTAAATATAATAATTACATTTATTCTACTTCTGTGAAAGAAAGTTGTCTTCTCCTTACTTTAATTCAAAAGCTGAAAATTTTCTACTACTATTTCATACTTGCTTTTGTCTTTTACCCTCCCTCTCCTCTCCTCTCCTCTTTTCCCAAAAACTCAGTTCATCACCTCCTCTCTCTTTTTCAAATCTAGGGTTTTCATTCTTTTCTTTTGACTTTTCCTGTTTGCACAGTGTTTTCTTACTTTGTTTCACTCAAAATTATAGCATTATTTGAAGTATAGCTTAAATGTGTGATCTTTAGAAGTTCTGTTGGTTCAAAATTCAATCTTTATGTTGTTTCAAGATTTCATTTTTAACTAGTTTTTAGCTTTTTCATGAACTTCCAGGAAAACCCATCTTAAACCCTTCAATCCCATGTTTTTTCAAGGTTTAATCAGATTTCTGTTGTTGGGTTTTGTGTTTTTGTTTGTTCTTTATGTTCCATTTTGAATTGGTTGATTAAACTTCAAAAAAGTTACCACCTTTTTTGTATTTGGAAGGATCAAGATTCAGTTTTTTTTCTCTTCTGGGGTTTAAATTTTAGTGAGTAAATGCATGGATATAAGGGAAGGGATGGCACTATCTGGTTCTGCTGCTTACTATCTCAACAGAGGGATTAGTGGTTCTGGTTCTAGTGTAGGTAGTGGGTCTGGGACACCTACAGGGGCACCTACCCCATCTGGTTACAAGTCCCTTACAAATGCTAACATTTCAGCTCAATCCAATATGGGGGGTGGTAGTGGTAATGTGAACTCAGGATACCAAGTTGAGAACTCATCATCTAATTTTGGTCATGGGGTTAACATTAGTATAGCCTCTAGTGTTTCACCTGGTGGTGAATCAGTGAAAAAGAAGAGAGGTAGGCCTAGGAAATATGGTCCTGATGGGACCAACATGTCTTTAGCATTGTCCCCTTTGTCTAGTAACCCTCCAAGTGGGTCTATTACTCCTGGGCCCAAGCGTATCAGGGGCCGGCCTCCCGGTAGTGGGTGGAAGCAACAATTAGCTTCTGTTGGTGAGTTATGATGATTTGAACATGAGTGTGTTTATTGTATTTCATCAATGTGTATATTGATTTTTGAGTTTTGTCTCCTACTTTCTTGCTTGATAGTTTTTTAAGTTGTTTGGCTAACTATAACTCAGTGTTTTTTCATTTCTTTGTTATACATACTATTATGTTGATTCTACATAAATGAGGTGATATACATGGCATTCACGTTACAATTTTTAGCAGGTGACCACATTCGTATTAACTTGCTTCACTAGTTTTGAGTTCTTGGTTCTGTCTAAGTATGCTAAGTAGTGTTGCCTATCATCCAGAATCAGGCTTATAGCGTGAATCTTGTTAACATTTAGAAGAGAGAAGATAACGATAGGCGAAATCAGAATTAGTTAGACAAACTTGCTCGAATGGGCGTGACAGAATGATTTGCTTGAATTGCTTGGATGTGTTAAGACTCGGCATTTTGTTGATGATTGCATATCACTTATAATGATATTGAAGTTCCCCTTCCTGAGGTTAGGTCCAATCCTCTCCTGCTAAGGAGGATGGAGGTGTTGGGGTAGGTGGGGAAGTTCTCTTTGATGTTTCGATTCATGTTGGTCAATTTATATCTTGAGTGGAGTTTTAATTCACAAGATATCATATTTATTTGGTTGTAGTTTCTAAGTATAAAATTGCTTGCTGCAGGTGAATGGATGAGTAGTTCTGCTGGACTGGCATTTACTCCTCATGTTATATACATTGGTGTAGGAGAGGTATTGCCTTCGCCACATTTTGCATGTATAATCTTCTTTTCTTATTTTTTTGTTAGAAAATGCTAAAAAGATTGTCTTTAGGATATGGCTGAAGTATATTTCTCATGTTTCCATGTTTTGGACTTGGGTATATGAAGTGTCTTTCTCACAATAAATCTGCATATGGATGAAAGGGAATTAAACTGTGATGTTGATATGTGATTTTTATTACCTGACAAACAAATTTGAAGTAAATGCTCTGTGTTTTTCTTTCCTACTCATTCTTATGGCGGGAACTTAGTCAAGGTGATTGGACCAAGCAAAGAAGCACTTTCGGTAACTGAAACAGAACAATGTTGACATTGTTTGGAAGGTTCTCATTAGTCCCAAGGGAAGATCATATTTTGGATGTGGAAAAATGTGATTTGACTGAAGTTCCATCTTAATTCATATTATTATACATTCTATGTCATCAACTTTTATAACCTGTATTTATGTTGCTTGATGCGAAATTCACTTGGAAAACCACTCTCCTTAAACTTTGCAGGATGCTGCGGAAAAATTGTTGGCATTTGCACAGCAAAGGCCTAGAGCTTTATGTATCTTATCAGCTAGTGGTGCAGTTTCAGCTATAACATTACGCCCCCCTGCCACTTCTGGTGCCACTGTTACTTATGAGGTTAGACTTTGTTTGATATTTTGTGATTTACTTATACTTGAAGAGCTGATAATTCCAGTAAGCAAGTTAGTGAGAGATCTTATAACTGGGATCTTATACAAAGTATTCATCCTTAGATATCCTAATCAAGATTAGGAGAGATCATAGATACACTGCACTTTTAAGAGTTATTAGCAGATAGTTCTCTCATAATATTTGGCTGATGTTGATTGGAACTGACAATTTGCAATTGATACAGACATTTTCATAAGCTTGTCTTAAACAAAGTATTAAAAATTATGGTGATTGGGGTCCTCTGTACAGCACCTTTCAACTGTTAAGAACGACATAGGTTCTGTAACATTTCAAAACATATTAAGGCGATGCTTATGAATTTTACATGTCTTAGGCGTGTCATACTTGTCTCTTTGAAACTGAATGAATGATAACATACCACTTATGTACTATAATTCCTTATTTCAAAAAGCATATTTTGATTCTTTCTTTATTTATTTGATTGTTTGTTTGTTATAACATTCAATACTTTAACAATATTGCTTACATATGCAAATAAAACTTAACCTTTTATAACATGTTACCTCATCATGTAACCTACATGTTTCATGTTCAATTTCACTTCAAGGTTAAAGATCTGAGCTGTTCTTGTTTACGGAGTCCAACAAGTATGTGAAGCTATTCTTTTGGCTCTATGTTTATATTAGAATATCTGAAATTTTTTCCTTTTTAAAATCTTAGTTGGATTGTACTAAAAGTTCTCCTGTATCTAAAGAACCAGAACTATTGGTGCATGAATTTCTACTTTAAATGATAGTATAAAATCCATTATCCTTATCATCCTTTTAAGATTGCTTATTGTTCTTCCTTACAATGGTTAAAATTATACTTGAAGAAACAAGAAACTGATGTTTTTTAGATTGGGGAAAAGCATTGTTGTTTTCTCAATGGAGAACTTGAAGAGCATGGATATGAGCATGAGATATGAACGTTTGATGCTGTAAATCTAACAAACATAGCAAGTTCTTCAGCATATTAGTCAATATAATAATCATCTACCAAGGTCTCATAAAAAAGTTTCTACATGTATCATGAGAACTACATGTTTCCTATTCTATTCAGGGCTGTTTTGAGATACTATGCCTGTCTGGTTCTTACTTGGTTGCTGAAACTGGTAGCTCACGCAATCGCACTGGTGGTATAAGTATCTCAGTTTGTAGTCCTGATGGCCATGTAATTGGAGGTGCTGTAGGGGGTAGGCTTATAGCAGCCAGCCCTGTTCAGGTATTTGCTTTATGCTTGTTTATCTCTGACCTGCAGATCAGATATTTGTCGACTGTTTTCTGTGTAACAAGCAAATGAATAATATTTGCTGCAGGTAGTTGTATGCAGCTTTGTCTATGATCCAAAGGGAAAGAGCAAGCCAGAAAGTAGCACTCAAGGTGAGAAAGAGAGTGCTGAAAAGTCAGTTACACCAGTTGGTGCAACTCTGAATCAAGGTCCTGGTTCTGGTGTTTGGCCTCCAAGTTCTCGTCGAGAGGTAAGAAATGCCCAGACCGGGATTGACCTGACGTGTGGATGACACAATTTGCTGCAACGTATACATGAGGAGTTTGTATATATGTGCTGTTGTAAATGAAATGCGCCAGGGAATCAGCTCTCAACGATTTAACTGTCTGCCCTTTAGTAGATGATGAATGATGCTAACTTTGCGACAAAGTTCTCCTTTTAGGTACTGTTTAGTGGTAAGGTAGAGGATGATATGGTTGTTAGTAGTAAAATGCATTATTGCTTCTTTAGAAGGTTGAGTTTGATGGGCCAAATTTAATCAGGAAAAGTGTTGGGAAGTGTTTTTGGTCTCTTTTCTGTTGTAACTCACATTATTTTTTATTTTTGGGAGAAATGAACAGGCCAAACATGAGTTTCCTTTTTGCCTCCATGTACTGAAGCTACATTATTTTCTTATTCCTTTAAAAAATCTTTCCATTTTGGCTAGCGATATGTTGATGCCTCCCGAAATCTTTCCCCTATCGAAAAATGTTTTTTTTTTTTTTTTGTGTGTGTGTTATGGTTGTTTTGCTTCAGGAGATCAGATTTTTGCTGTTAGTTCATACTCTGAGGGATCCATTTGATTTGCCTGCATATGCTTGCTTATTCTCTTTATAGAGGAACTAAACTGTCCTAAAGATGACATGCAAGTGGATGACAAAGCAAGAAAGAACATTTGTTGTTGTGATTGCATAATGAAGAAGAAATCTGAGCCTTGCTATCAGTTCCTTTGGGACAGGGTGTTTATTGTACCAAGGAACCATTGATGATATCAACATTTCTTTTGTCTTCTACAAAATGGATAGACAGAAGAGTTGAATGTTAGTGGATTGTGCTAGCAATGCCATTTTGTCACTTACAATATTGATGATATCAAGATTCATCATGTCATTTTGTCAGCAATGTCACTCTATCACTTACAATATTCATGATATCAAGATTCACTATTCAGACTAGGAGATTTCAAGCCAACCCCAATCTTGGGAGTGGAGGTGGGTTGAAGATTAGGTGTGTTGGATCGTAGGGAGGAGACAATCATTGTGAAATGCACTTGTGGAAAAAATATTTTTCAAAAATTTTGACCGATCAAATATGCAAACAATTGGAAAACATTTTCTACCAAACACACCCTCCTTTCAAGAAAAAAAAATACGATCCACAAGTGTGATTTGGAGAGGGTAAAGCATAGATAGACCTTATCTCTATCTCTTAGATGTAAAGAGAGACTGTTTCTGAAAAACTATCAGATCAATTGAAGCATCTGAAAACAAGTAATACCTTAAAAAAATGTCACATCTACAACACAAACAACATAGTTGCAACATATTTTACTCATAATACAAATTAATCTATGTCACAAAACCAAAAACTTCCTACACATTGTTATTGTTCTTGTGATGTTACTTTATTACTTTCACCCCTTTATGTTCCATGGTTTGGATTTACATGACCCAACTCTACTCACATTCCTAAGAATTCTTGGGTTGCAAATTCTTCTATAAATATCAAATCAATTCAATACACTCTTCACCAACCAACAAAAGAATAAAGAAAAAAAGAACATACCAAGTTGAAACAATATGAAAAAAGCAACTCTAGGTCATATTATTGCTTTCTTGATTTTAATTTTTATGACTTTTGGTAACATATTAATTGTTGAAGCTCAAAAGCACAATGGTCATATGAAGGCAATTTTAACAATTAATGATTTTTCAAAAGGTGGTAGTGGAGGTGGACCATCAGAATGTAGTGGTAAATATTATCATAATTCAATTCCACTTGTGGCTTTATCAACTAGATGGTACAACAAAGGAAAAAGATGTTTTGAAAAAATTACTATTTATGGAAATGGAAAGAGCACAAAAGCTATGGTGGTTGATGAATGTGACACAAGTAGAGGGTGTAGAAATGATATTGTTGATGCCTCTGAAGCTGTGTGGAAAAACTTGGGTGTTCCTAAAAAAGATTGGGGCTGGCTCGAAGTTCACTGGTCCGATTAATTTAAATTCGTGGTATACTGTAAGAATATACAGCGTCTTCATCGTTGGCCTTTATATCGATACTCCTATAACAATAATAATGTATTGAGCAAAATCTACCGAAGCTAATGTAGTAGTTTGAATTATGCTATGCTGTCTACAATAATAAAAATGATTACCTGTCATCTTCCAAGTGATATAATGTGTTAAATTACTTTCTATGATGTCTATCTTAGATATGTTAAGCTCAAATAATGCTACTTTTCTTGCTTTTTTGAAATCTGTGTATATGCCGCTCTTTGAAAGGTATCCCCTGATCCGAACGTAAACTAATTTTGTATAGTGATGAGGAAAGAAAGAAGTCATTGTAAAGGAAAACGACATTATCATTTCCGCTGATGACTTATTTGTAGGCTCTTAAGTTCTCTGTCATCAGTACATCTGTGGCGTCGTTGAGTCAAAACATCTTCTGTCAAGAACGACATACGAAATATCCAATGTAATCCCACAAAGAGACATCGAAAGAGGATGATATCAAGCATCTATTATAATGTTATTCTCTCTCTCTCGGTACCAACAATATTGTCTACAAGCTCTGTATGGAGTAAAAAGGTCATTACATGTAAACAGAAATATTCAGTATACTGAAATTGTACACGCAGCAGAGCACAGTAGTATAGCTAAAACAAGAAGAAAATTACATAAAAAATAGAGAGCTTATTCGCGCTATACTGCACTCATTATTTCTAGCACAGAATGCAGAAACAACGTCCAGTCCAGAGCTTAAGCAACCCCCAAGAGTTTCTTGATATCCTTCTGCAGAAATTCAAAGAGAGAGTTCACTTTTATTAGCTATATCGTCGATGCTAGAGCAAGGAAAGATGACGACATGACAAGGCACTGGATCCTTACCTCCATGCTAGCTGGAGAAGTAGTTGGAGAGTAGCGATCAACAACACGTCCCTCTTTGTCGATAAGGAATTTGGAGAAGTTCCACTTGATACCATCCCCAAAGAAACCACCTTTGCTTGATTTCAGAAATTTGTACAATGGAGCAGCATTATCGCCATTCACATCAATCTAGATCATAAAGAAAGAGAAGATGTTAATACATGGTAGCATTTTTGAATAGAGGTAACATGGAATGATATGACATCGCCAAAAGAGAGGAATTTGTGGTTGCAACCTTATCAAATATGGGGTACTCGGCCTTGAAGCGAGTACAAACCATTTGCTGGATATCTTCAATGCTTCCAGGCTCCTGTCCACCAAATTGGTTGCAAGGGAATGCGAGGATCTCCAAACCTGTGTTACAGGACGGGCATATTATTAACAAACCAAATTAGGATTGCATCGAGTTTTCTATGTAATGGAATCACGTCAGGATAAGAGACTCCATTCCTGGGAAATCGATAGAGGGCAGTGGTCTTTCTTGTTAGTTTCAATTCATCAGCAGCACAAATTTAAATTTAGGAGAATTGAACAAACCTTGATCCTTGTATTTCCTGTATAACTCAGTCATGTCGGTGTAGTTTGAATTGGTCAGGCCACTGCATCAGAAAATGGAATCAGTCAACACCCGTAAGCAGATGTTAAATAAGATCACAGAATGACAATAAACACAACAAATATCTGTTCAGACCTTTCAGAGTAAGCTTTGCAATGAGATCAAATATAGAGAGAATGAACAAGACATTTGATCTGAAGATGCACAATCACTTGTCATTAGCGTTACTAACAAATAGCACGTTGGTTGAGTCGGTGTCCTTGCACCAAGCATAGTAAGAATGTTTACTCGAGGTCGAGTAGCACAATGTGGCATCCAATTTCTCATAGGTTCAGTCTTTTTAATAAAATGCAAAGCATTTTCAGATAAGGTTCAAGTTTAACACTTTCTTAACTTTACAGAAGAGACATGCCAACCATAGTTCAGTGAATTCTGAAAAATGTAGACCACACTAAGTTGATCTTACTGTCGACATATGGAAATATAAACAGATCCACAACATGTGCCAGATCAAACAGACTCTCTTCATACACAAGCAGAAACAGAAGTATGAAACCACAAATGCAAATAAACAGAAGTTGACCAACTAGTATGTGTTCTTTCACTTGATTGATGAAAAAACCAATGGTCAATGTGGACACTCTGATCAGTTACTTTCGGTCAATTCCATGGAAAACAACACATGGAAACTACACAAATTACAAAAAAGAGGAGCCAAACCGGTGATTATTTATCTCACCAAAAGTTTCCACTGAAATCCGGACTACTAGCGAAAGAAGTCTCAAGCATATAATAACGAATACAATAACAATGAAGCTAATGCATACCACTGTGATGCAACATTGACAATGATAAGGACTTTTCCCTTGTAAATACTGAGATCAACATCTTTGCCCTTAGCATCCTGTAAAAATTAGAAGAACTTCAGTAATCCCAGCTCTTATCAAGGTTACAGCTACTGTAACATCAATCAACACTGTGTTTATCAATACCAAAACAACCAAAAAGAAACATTTTTGACGATAAAGAAACGAAAACAAGCCCCATAAAAGATGCAGCAACAAGCCTTAATTTGCTGTTAGAACCAAGTAAGGTCACACCCCAAGGGATGTGATGTCAACTTATCCTAATGCGAGCATTAATGACCACTTCCACGGCTTGTTAGCTTATCTTGTTAATTCAAATTTACACCAAAAAAAGAACAATCACTTGAAAACGATGCCACAGCACTCAAAGCCCCAAATCCTCCATTAATAGGGTAAAGGTTAAGCTCAATGCACTAAAGCTCCCACTGTGGGCGAGTCCAGAGAAGAGTCCGGTTACAAACGTCTATTTTACGCAGACTTACATGCAAGAGATTGTTTCAAGGCTTGAACCCGCGACGAGGCAACTTTACCTATTACGCCAAGCCTCCCTCAAATCCTCAATTGATAGAACCAAGAAAATAAACAAAAGCATACATGGAAACAAGAAATGAGCAATCTTTACACAAAAGAAAGCAAAAATGAATAATCTTTCACATTATTTGCTTATATTGATGATTCATATCATATTTTTTAACAAAACCTCAATCACCCACTACCCCAAAAATTGATAAAAACCACACCACATAACTCAATTTCCTAATCCCAACACTAACAAAACAAACAAAAACAAGATTCTTCCTAAACCAATCAGTCAAAATTACACAATCCAGATAAGAAAAGAAAACCCCCAAATCAAAATAAGCAAAAGTTCCAACCTTCACAGTGAAATCATAAACAGATTGAGGATTGCTTGATTGACCAGCCATGGTATGATCTGATCTTAAACCCCACAACTCAAAGCCTTTAGATGTAACAAAAGAACTTGGAAAAACTGTTTGGATCGGTTTAGAAAAACGAGAAACGGGAAGATTAGAGACAGAACTGAAATGGGTTGGCTTTAGAATCGAACAAAATCGGCTTAGAAAACTGAAATTTTTTCTTGGGATGAGAAGAACACGAGCTGTAGAACAGAGCATTTATAGCTGAAATCTTTTTATAAGGTCAAAAATAATGTCTTGAACACAGTGCGTGTTCAGTATTTAGAGATGAGAACACCATTAAACGTGGCATGAAGTCAAAGTGAAAACGTGGCGCGATTTTAGGCTTACACGTTTTGCACTTTCATATGATAATTTTTTTTAAAAAAAAATTAGTTCTTTTTTTGTTTAATATGTGTTATCAAGATTTTATGAATATTCAATGTTGATTTTGTTTTACCGGATAATATTTAGTGCTAGGAGTCTTATTTATGGTAATAAAGACTTGAATATGTCATCGAATTTTGAGAAAATATTCATTTTTGTATCATTTTTAAGAAGACGTTTTATATTTAATTTGAAAGAATGCTACTTTTGAAATTTAGAATAATTTCGTGAATATTTGATTGAGTTAAAAATTTAAAAGTTCTTGATATTTGAGCTTCTAAGAAGAGGTTTACTTTGTATCGCGTGAAGGTCATATAGATCAGAATTTTGCACGAGCAAATAAAATGAGTATATCTTGTGTTTAGAGATTGAGATTGTATATTATAAATATATATTGAATATTTAATATTTTTAAAAGTAATTTTGATATATAGTCACTTAAAATATTTTAATTATACGTCATAATTATAATTTTGAATAATTATATTTTGTAACTATAGTTATAGTAACACTTGTAATTCACGTAGTGCTTGTATATGTTTGTATAATTCACAATACACTTCGTTGTTTTCGTACGTTGGCTGTATATTTCGCTATAAATTCGTGCACAACATTTGTCTAATTCACTATATAATTAATAATATTTGTATATTTAGCTATACAACTTGATTCACGCACAATTTTTGTACTTGATTCACGCACAATTTTTATATAACACAAAGCGTTGGTATAAATCATACGAATTATACAAAACTCAAACTGTAATTACAACTATATGTTTATCGTGAGCTGTAATTAATTTAAGATATAAATATATTAGCATATTAACTAACGTATGTTTGGTTATTCGTATAATTTTTTCTAATTTGGTCACAACTAGCATAGATTTTTTATTCATTTTGTGGATACAACAGTGTGAAAGAATGTTATTCTTACTTAGTATTTGTTGTTCATTTTCTAGACTAGATAGATTTTATTTTATTTGATTTCTTTTAAATCACGTATGCAATGATGTGAAGGAATTTATTATATGGTATATGAACAAATATATTTTCAAATCAATATTTATAAAAATTATGGCTGTGGGGGCTACTTAGTATTCATATTTTTCAAGTCAAAGTTGTGCTCTATTTGGCAACTTTGTTACAAAAAATAGAGACAATGATGTAAAATTTCATTAAATTTTTCTTTGGAGCTAACAAAGAAGATAATAATG
>JAOTQR010000100.1:22804889-22825596 GCA_025774065.1 Solanum ossicruentum | reverse complement strand
TGCGTACATCCGACCCCCCTTCACCCCGCAATGAGCGGGAGCCTTTTGAGGCACTGGGGTATGTTGTTGTTGTTGTTGTTGTCTATTTGTAAGTCTGGTCAATTATGATGGTGACATTTTTTTCCCCTACAATGATGGTGACTAACAACACTATGATAGAAGTGGTTTTTCCGGATCATTCTGTGATTACTACTTGTTGATATGCCTCTCGTTTTAGCTATTCCCAGCACTTTTCTCAATAGCCGCTTCTGTTTTCAGGTTCATATGTCTTTTATTCTGTTCTAGCTCCTACTATGGGGTTGTCTTTGAATACAAAAGCAGCAGCAAGAACTGAGAAGATCCTTATAGCATCTCTTGCAACGATCGAGTCTGTTTGGCTCCAGAAAAAAGGACGGTTTTTGCTTGGGAGTGACCAACCTTCAATTGCAGATCTTAGCTTAGCATGTGAGGTTGAGTTACTTGAGGTAAAGAGATTGGTAAAGAGATTTTTCTCTTCCTTTTCTTTTTCCTGCGATTGTTTTACAATCTCTTTATTCTTAGCATAAATTATCAAGAAGAGTCTGTTGATTAGGGCATTATTTGGAGCAAGCTTGTCTCAATGCATGTCACTTTCCTCTGGGTGGTGTGGGAATGATGTACATATGTCAAACTAGAACCTACTTTTTTTTTCTTTCAAAATGTAGCCATTGACATCAACATGGTATAAGGACGAATACCCTTAAAATGCCCTGTTTTCAAAAACACTACGAGGTAATCATCCCGTATGTGTACCTTCACCCTAAGTTGATAGGGCTTGACTGGTGTCTGATATATGGTGCGTATCTGGAGGTTGAGTCCTTCATGATCCAAATTTTATGATTCGGGGGTATGGATTTAGGTACAATTATAGGTATGGGAGAAGTTATTCATAGGGGAGATTTCAATGGGCATATCGGGTCAGCTCCGAGTGGCTATGACAATGTGCATGGAGGTTTTGGTTTGGGGGACAAGAACAAAGGAGGGGTCTTAGTTTTTTTTTTCTCAAGAGCTTTTGGGTTGGTGGTATCCTATTCTAGTTTCCAGAAGAGAGAGGGAGCACTTGGTAACCTTCTGTAGTATGGTGGGTTTATCTTGAGTGAAAATCTTATGACTCAATGTAAGCTCTTGACAATAGATTTGGAGATCAAAAGAAAAAGGAAGAAGAAATTGTGGCCGACTGACTATGGATCAAATGGGGTAGCTTGACCATAGCTAGTGCCCAGGAGATGGAGGAGGAAATGAGGGAGAAGTAGTAGGGATGTGAACAGTATATGGGACAGGACTACTACTTGCATCAGGGAAATGACTAGAGAATCAAGATAAAGGTAAGGTTTGCGAACATTCTACCTCTATAGACCCCACTCGTGAGATTACACTAGGTATGTCATTGTTGTAAGGTATTCCATTTTCTTCAATTTTACTTTTGGTTTTGGTTTTTTATCTATCCTAGATTTCTCCATTGATTTTGGTCAACATACTCAAATTAGCTGACCGGATCCGATATGGACTCCGCACCCACATGCACATCGTATTGACACAGGTGCAGTACAAGAAGTGAAAAGTCCAACCAACTTAGCTTTCAGTAAACCTGACTTTTTATGTACTAAAGTGCCTTATAGATGGTTCCGTATAGTCATTAGTCATTACTAGTTTCGTTGATGAGAACTGATGATTTCTCCGGGTTGTGGTTCTATCTCAGGATAGAAGTCCAACTGAATGCACTTGATTCTGAGGTCTTATAGAAAACCATTTTTCCTGCTGAATTTAGGTTCTGGATGAGAAGGATCGTGAGCGGATATTAGGGCCATTCAAGAGAGTTCTAAAGTGGCTTGATGATACGAAGAATGCCATGGCACCTCATTTCGAAGAAGTACACTCAACCCTCTACAAAATCAAAGAGAATTTGCAAAAGCAAAGAAATGCTGCAGGAAGTACTCAATCAGACAGAAAACTTGTCTTGCACTCGAAGATGTGACAAAGCTGTTAAGAAACCAGAAGCTGCATTATGTTTGCAGCATCAGGGATAAATGTTTCTTCTACAGTCTGCATCCAAAGCTGATCAGGAAGAGAATTTTGGTCCGAGCTTTCCTACTATTATTTTGCCTCTGATATGTCCGTTTCCTCAATATTTTTTCATCATTGCTTCTTCACTCTTGTATTTTACGAACTTGTTTCTGAAAACTCTCTTCTTGAGTCGAGCACAGACGCTGCATTGTGCTCGCAGCATCCCGAGTTTCCTTTTTTCGATTTTTTTAAGATATATTTATAGTGATAAGATAGAGTGAAAATATGTAATCAGACAAGGCAAGTGTACTCATCTTTCTTTATGTATTTGTTCCTTGCTGTCTACTTCAGGTTTGTATTTTCTTATGTATTACTCTTAACTCTGCCTTCTTATTCTCTAGGCTGATTTATGTTGCGGGTGGAACATAACATTTATCTCGTGGAATTAGTTGAAATGTGCATAAGCTGATTTAGGTCCCAAGATTATTAAAAAAAAAAAGAAAAACTTTGTTAAATCTGAAATGTTAAATTATTTCCAATAAAAGAAAGATGTCTATTAAGTGATCAAAGTGTCAATCAATGTTAATGGAATATGAAATTTTTACAAACTTTCATTATTGATATCAAACAAAATAATTTTGTAGTATTGATTTACTCGTATTATTTGGAAAAGTAACATTTTTTAAATAAAACTTCACATGATATCAAACTTTGAGAAAAAGTTTATTTATACAATCTATTAAAAGTGTTGCTCATTTGTGATATTATTGTTTGAAAAAAACTTATCTATTATTTTCTGACTCTGGTTTTACAAAAATTTTTTTTAATACTTTTCAATTGTTGTTCTGGATCAAATGTACTTTGAACTTCAAACTTCCAACCGCTTCAGTTCTTCACAAAATCACTTCAAATTCAAGGCCTTTGAGTTAGATATCAAAACTCAATATCTTTTGAGCTCGAATTCAATCTAACCGAGCAAGACATAGATGAGCGCCTGAGCTTTTCCCCATTTCTAATTGAGAAGTATAAAAATTATTTGAGTCCTTTTGCAAAATCAAAGAAAACATGACAACATAGATGAATCTTTCTCAAACGACAATGATATAAATGATCCAAACTTTTAACAAATGTCATAAATAATTTTTTTTCAAAAGCATTTTCTCATTTATAAAATATGAACCTTTATCATTACAATTCAATCTTCACAAAAATAATGAAATTTAAATTCATAAAATATAATTCCATTAAAAAAAATAAGTCCAATTTTTTAAATTAAAATTTAAAAGTGGACAAAACAAATTGACCAAACCCGCCCTCCCCACGCCACCCCTACGCGGTTGACTGCAACACTATACAATCTCAAAATTAGAACGATTTACCGAAAATTTAGAAAGCGAAAAAGATGACACTGAAACTATACGTAGATCGTATATCCCAATCATGTCGGGAAGTCATCATCTTCTGCAAGTAAGCAATTTTTTCCTGTTTTAATGGAATTAACCTTTGATCATATGTTCAACAAATGTTTTGTTGAAAAATAAGTAGATTGTTACTGATTCTTTTTGTGTTATTGTTTTAAGAACATTTACACGTAATCTAGCAAAATATTAATGTAGACAGTATGGTAGGGAGTGGGAGTGGGATTGGGATCGGGATCGGGATCCGGGACATTGGGTTGAATGTTATTTATGGAACTTATTTTTTTAATTTTTGTTAGAGAAATTATTTTTCGAATTTTCCAGAGGAACTTATTTTCTTAGAAATTTTTTCTTTTAAAATATAAGAAAATTGAAAAATATTTTGTTTCCCTCTTACCAAACACTCTCTTAGTTCCAACATTTTAGTAGAATTTGTCCAAAAGGTTAAATGGGCTAAAAAGATTAGTTATTTTTTTTTTGGTTTCTTTGAATATTCATAATTCTTCTAATTTCAAAGCTCAAAATGGAGTTTTATTTAAATGACTAATTTTCCAAATAGTTAAGTTGTGAGTAAAGTTTTTCTGGATATCCTTGATGCTGTTTGTAGTTTTGAAGCTCAAATGGAGTTTTTAATGGTTATGATTATTTTGCCAAAAGGTTGAATGGGATAGACTTTGAGGAAGTTTTCATTAATCTCTCGAAACGCCAGCACTTGTCTGCTGAATATCGAGGTTTGTGTTTTCGTTAATAAACTATACTTTTCACATGAAGAAAGGGGTTGATTTGTTGTTTGTTTCTTAATTTTCAAGATAATTTGAGTAGTTTCCTCTGAATTCATCTTCAGAGATTAACCCCATCCAGCAAATACCAGCTATAATGGATGGAAGATTTAAGCTTTCTGAAAGGTAACGTTTATCTTGGACTGAAACTTCATTTTTTCCTATATTGCAACTTTATCAATGTCTTTTTTCGCTGTATATGTTGCATACATCCTAAGATTAGTTAGAAAATACTCATACTGTTATATCTTGCAAATGTTGTCAAGGTCTTTTTCTACTGTATATCTCTTAATGTTCAAGTTTTACGTGTTCGCCTAAGGAATGATTAGAAAATTCTCACACTGTTAAGTTTAGAATGTTAGTAAAGCTTATCTGTATTGTGGTAGTCCTGTCTCTGCCTCTGCTTCTCACCGAGGAGATGACTTTAGATAGAAAAGAGTGGATGTCGCGTATTAGAATAGAAGCCTAATAGGCTAGTAGGGGCAAGCTGATATTTGGCTTTGCATATAGTAAAAGTTAGTAGGATTAGTCGTGCCTTTATATCTTATATTGTCATTACTCATCTTATATTTGTTACTTGTATCATTTTTACAGACTATCATTTGCTTTTCATTTTAGTTGTTTGCCCTTTTTTCTTTTCTTTTTTTTTCATATCTAGTATCTTCTGCTTATGGGGTTTAATATTTTTGAGACGAAGGTCTTCTGAAAACACTTCCTATCTCTATGAGGTAGTGGCAAGGTCTGCATACATTTAGCCTCCCCAAACCTCACTTGTCGGATTCCACTGGGTATGTTGTTGTTGTTGTTGTTGCATGTTCAAGTCATTTAGCGCACTCCTTCCTGGTGGTGAAGTGGTGGGGAGAGAGAAAGAGAAAGAAAAAGGATAGAGAAGACGTTGACAATGGTCGTGGGGAGAGACAAGAAAGAAGAAAAGGTGATTGACGGTAGAGGTAGTGGAGGAGAGAAAGCTGGAACGAACTATTACTTCGAATTTAGAAACTCAAAGTTTCCCTCCGTTTAAAAAAGTTAAATCCTTAATTACGGGACATGTGGTATCACGGGGTGCTAAGCTTCTGTTGTTTGAGAACAAGAGCAAATTTAACTATTTTAATAACAGTTTGGGCATATTTGACCACAGCTATTAGCGGGAGGGCAAATTTGTTCCATTTCACATAGTTCAAACCCTTTCTCCATAATTTTTTCGCGGTGAGATAGAGCAATTTATGAATTGGATAACATGTAAAATTTTAGTTAACCAACTTTTTGTGTTTACAGTCATGCAATTCTTAGATACCTGGCTTGGGCATTTCCAGGAATAGCAGATCATTGGTAAGTTCAGCAACTTCGGGTTTTTCAGTATATACCTGAATTGCATGTTCTTTTTATTCATGGAAATGACGATGAGTACTCTCTAAAGTGTGCTTGATAATGAGTACATGACAATAGGCATAGCAAATCGATCTTTTCTGCACTTACATCTCTTGTTTCTCACACCGTCCTATTAAAGGTATCCAGCCGACTTATATAAAAGAGCAAAGGTCGAATCTGTGTTGGATTGGCATCGTACTACCTTCCCTCGCGGTCCAGGTGCTTATATCAGAGATTGTTATTATTTTAGTTTCCAGCTGGAATGTGATATCTTGCTTGAGTTAATTTATTGGTAAATCTTTGGATTTTGGGGTAACTTGGACAACAAAAATGTTAAGGTTGAGTTAGCATCTGAGTTAAATTTTTATCGTAAAATGAGACGAGAAGAGCAACAGGCATGTTAAAATGATCTTTATTAAGATTCTGGCTACTACCTAATCTAGACTCTTTGCAAGTCTGTGAGTTTCTTACTGTGTTTATTCTTTAGCATCTGTTTCTTGTAATTGAAATAATTCGTCTTCGTAAAAACTCTAGTCGATTATGTTGGTGACATTTTTTCCAACAATGAAGGTTAACTAATAACACTATGATAAAAATGATTATTTCCACAGCATTATATGATTACTACTTGTTGATATGCATCTCCTTGTAGCTATTTCCAACATTTCCCTCAAGAACCGCTTCTGTTTTCAGGTTCATATGTCTTTTATTCTGTTCTTGCTCCTAGTGTTGGGTTGCCTTTGAATACAAAAGCAGCAGCAAGAACTGAGAAGAACCTTATAGCATCTCTTGCAAAGATCGAGTCTGTTTGGCTCCAGGAAAAAGGACGGTTTTTGCTTGGAAGTAACCAACCGTCAATTGCAGATCTCAGCTTAGCATGCGAACTTATGCAACTTGAGGTAATCATCCTGTATGTATAGTTTCAGTCAGCCGTTTATTTGCTTCTGTTTAGTCGTTACTAGTATAGCTAACGATGAATGATGATTTCTCTCTGTTGTGGTTCTGTCTTAGGATAGAAGTCGTATCAATCGAATGCACTTGATTCTGAGGTCCTGTAGAAAACCTTTTTTTTTTCCTGCTGAATTTAGGTTCTGGATGAGAAGGATCATGAGCGGGTATTAGGCCCATTCAAGAGAGTTCAGAAGTGGCTTGATGACACGAAGAATGCCATGGCACCTCATTTCAACGAAGTACACTCAATCCTCTACAAAGCTAAAGAGAAGTTGCAAAAGCAAAGAAATGCTGTAGGAAGTAAAGTTGCTCAATCAGGCAGAAAATCTGTCCTGCATTCAAAGATGTGACAAAGCAGTTCGGAAATCAGACGGTGCACTATGCTCACAGCATCGCAGATGGTTGTTTCTTGTACACTGTCTAATTCATAGCTGATCAGGAAGAGATTTCTGGTCGAACTTTCCTACTATGATTGCTTCTTCACTCTTGTATGTTTCAAACTTGTACTGAAAACGCTTTTATTAAGTCTAGGGTCTATCAAAAACCACCTCTCCATCTCGCATAAGGTGAGGTAAAGATCTACGTGTATTCTATTCTCCTTAGACATCACACAAGGTATGATATTGTTGTTGTATTCATAAAATAAGTGCACAGTGTGCTAATCCTAGTGCACAGAGTATGTAATCAGACAAACCAAAGTGTTCCTTAATCTTCGTTAAGGTACTTTAGTGAAGTTACTTGTGTTATCTCATTAATCACGAGCATTTCAAGGTATGGTTAGGTCCTGTTTGTTCAAGTCTTGATGGATAGATTTATACGATACATGTATTAGTAAAAACTAACGAGATCTCATGATATTGAGCTGAGTACAAAATCACTCAAACATGCAATTATCAAAACAAAAAGATCATGATACTCTAATTTAATAGTTTGAATTAAATAAAATTATATTATATATATATATATATATATATTAAATATATTTAACATATTATTATTGGTTACAGTCAATATTGGGGGCCAACCTTATCTGACCCGTTCAGATGGGCGGCCCAACCTTAGCTAACTAAATTTAGCTGAGTGTTGGTAATTTCGTTCTCAAATCTGAAAAAAACTCAATTTCAGCTCAGTCGCCGGCGGTGAGTTCGTCGGAGTTATTTTCCGCTGAGAAAAAAAATGACGCTGAAATTATACGTAGATCGTATGTCCCAACCTTCACGTGCAGTCATCATTTTCTGCAAGTAAGCATTTTTTTTCTCTAGATTTTTATAAGCTCGTTTTGATGATTAATTTTCCAGAAAGTTGATTAATTTTTAATTCTATTGTAAGTTTGAATCTCAAAATTGATTTTTAATTAGTGCTAGGTTTAGTGGTGGTATTTTTTTTCTCTAAAAGGTTAAATGGGAAAAGATAGTTTGAATTTTATTGTTTTTTGGTTTCTTTTGAGTACTGTTGATTGTGTGTGATGCTGATCAAAGCTCAAAAAAGTAGATTTTTTAATATTGACTTCCAAAAATTTAACTGGTGATAAGCTTTTCTTATTTACTTAGAGATTATGAAAACAATAGCATCCCCAATGTAATCGTTAAAAGAGTCGAGGAGATTACTCTTGATAAAAATTTCACATGTCTCGTTCTATGTGATACTATTTGACTTGGCACACTATTTAGAAAAAAAGAAAGTTTTAAAACTTGAGAGGTAACAATACATAGATATTTAAGGGTAAAGAGAATTTTAAAGTTAAAATATTTTTAATTATATATAGTAAGTGATATTCTTTTTGGGATGGACTAAAAAGAAGGGCGTCACATAAAATGAGACAGAGAGTTAGTTTTTCATATGTAGGTTAGAGGGAATTTGTTAATGATTAATTAAATCAACAAGTGTCAAACTAGGCTGATCGACGCCTGTAAAAAGTAAATAATCAGGAAAGATGAAATACAGAACAGAAGCAAAGAGGAAATCACATAGTTGGGGATGAAAAACTGATTTCATTCTTTATTGATTGTGTGTGTATTTACAGCTAATGAACAGCTAACATAACTGCTAAGCTAACTTATAGTGCTGACTCAGCATTGTAAATAGACACATTTCATTTCTTTATTATCTATTATTTTTTTTCTGGACATTATGTTTCTAGTTTTGTAGCTCAAAATGGAGTTTTTAATGATTTATTTTCCAAAAGGTTAAATGGAATAGACTTTGAGGAGGTACAAATAGCTCTCTCCAAGCGTCAGCAGTTATCTCCTGAATTTAAAGGTTGTAAATCCACTTTCCGGTAGAAAATGGTTTTGATATATTATTTGCTTCTTAGTTTGAAGATAATTCAAAAGTTTTTTCTGATTTTTTCGTCAGAAGTTAACCCTATGAGGAAAGTACCAGCTATGATGGATGGAAGATTTAAGCTTTCTGAAAGGTAATGTTCAGCTTGAACTGAAGATTAGCATTTTCCAGTATGACAACTTTGTCAATACCTGTTGTTTGTTGTATATGTTGCATACATCCTAAAGCTAATTATTTAGTTTTTCATTCTCGTAGTTCATGTTTTTGAAGAGTTCACCTAATCACCTGTGCATATATACTAGAAGAAACGAAATTGGAAAATACTCATTCTCTTAAGTTTAGAACGCATTTGTAAAGATTTGTATATAGTGTGCTATGTGCACCATGCGGGCACAAGTAACTACTGTGGAGACAGAACAGTTTTATCTTTTCCTGAGTTTCATGTAAAGTATTTTATAACTTGGATAACGTTTAAAGTTAGCTAACTGATTATATGTGCTTGCAGTCATGCAATTCTTAGATATCTGGCTTGTGCATTTCCAGGAATTGCAGATCATTGGTAAGTGCATCAACTTATTTTCAGTATATATCTTACTCAAATGCTTTTTATCATGGAAATGAGTACTCTTTGAAGCTCTTGTTCTTGACATAATACAATCCCCACCAGATCGGGAATTCACACTTGATCGTTTCAATTTTTATGTTCTCACTGCTTGAGGCATCATGTATTTATCCAAGTTCCATGTCAAAATGTTGGGTTTAGCAGCCCATATTGCATCTGGCTCTGAACATTATGATTGGAACTATTCTGCAGTTGGCATCTGTGTGAATTTAATCCCACATGTACTGTTATTTGATTGTAATTGCTTGTTGTGTTTCTAACTTGTAGTTAAAGTAGAAGAGTTTTGATAAGAAACACAGTCTCGTTTTGCTATGAAACCCGTCATTTATACCAAAACTATAATAACATGACACATGTCTTCTGCATACACTACACCTAACTATGGTTAGTTAATGTGCATTTTCATCTCATTTATTACTCAACCATGGTAAAGTACATTGTTTTGGTGTAAACACTGGTCCGTGCAAGTTTTAACCCCCACAGACCAAAGAGCACTCCAACAGAACAGAAGAACCAGTAACATATTACACCCTGTAGCCCAATTTATGTGGCATCCATTCTTTTTTAGTTTGTACCAAAAGAGTGACACTTTCTATAAGTAGAAAACTAATATGGTGTTTGGATAGGCTTATTTTTAGGTGCTTTTGACTTTTAGACACTTTTTAATTTTTAGAGGTGTTTGGCAAAGACATAAAGTGCTTTTAAGCACCTTAGTTTAACCTTAAAAGTACAAAAAAAGAAGCCAAAAGCCAAAATTTTTTTTGTTTAAACCCTTACTAAAATAATTTATAGCCACACAAACATCCAAGATTTATTTTAGATCACAAATTTCAAAAGCTTTCCTATTAGGACAGAGGGAGTTACAAATTGGAAAATACCAGCTCAACAAATGAAGCATCATTACCAAATAATAAACAAACCCTGTCAAAATTTGAGAAGAGATGAAAGTGCACAAACAGAAGTCGTTAATTGGAGTGTCTGCACTTTACCAACTTATCTGAAAAAGAAAAAATAAAGGTATGTCTATGGTGCCTGTGAACACTGTAGCTCTTCACTCTTAATGAGAGACTAATGCACACTCTCTTAGTCTGTATAAATGCTTATTCTTGTTAGTTTCTACTTTTATCTCTTATTTCTTATACTGTCCCATTGAAGGTACCCAGCTGACTTATACAAAAGAGCAAAGGTAGAATCAGTGTTGGATTGGCATCACTCTAACTTGCGTCGTGGTGCAGGTGCATATATCAGATACTCAGATTATTTCAGTTTCCAGTTGAATTTTGATTACTTTACCTTGGCCTTACTTGAGTTAATTTAGTGTGAATGCTGGGATTTTCGAGAATTGGGCAAAAAGATGCTTAAGGTTAAGGCAATGTCCAAACTAAAATTTTACCCCAAAATGAGATTAATTGGGGAAATTTGTTTGTCTGGTTCGTTTTAGAAAAGACAACTGCTAAGATTCTTGCTATTAACGTAATGCAAGACAGCTTATGCAAGCCTGCATGTTTCTTAGTCATCTTTAGTAGTTGATTCCTACAATTGCAACAACTGACCTTTCTCAAACCTCAAAATGTGAGTCTAGCCACTTAATGATGGTGGCTTTTATTATTTAACAATGAGAGTGACTAAAACCACTATGATAAGTAGTTTTTTTTATAACCATGGTGTCCTGGCCAGCTTGAGCGTACCTCGACTAATTCCACAAGATACTTATCACCTTCTACCAGCAATAAGTTCCAGGTAACTCTTTCGACCAAGGGTAGAACAGATGGGAAGAAATTACTCAGTGTTTATCTCTGCTAGGATATGAACTTGAGACTCCATGGTGCTCAACCCACTTCATTGACTACTAGGTCACACACTTGGTACTATGATTAGTAGTCTTTTCTCAAACGTTCTCTGATTACTATTTGTTGACAACTTGATTTGCCACTCTTTTACCTATTTCCAACAGTTTTCTGAAGCAGAGCTTATGTTTTCAGCTGGATATGTCTTTAATACTATTCTTGCTCCTGCTTTTGGGTTGGTTTCAAATCCACAAGCAGCAGCAGAAGCTGAGAAAGTCCTTGTGGCATCTCTTGCAAAGATTGAGTCTGTCTGGCTCCAGAAAAAAGGACGATTTTTGCTTGGGAGTGGCCAACCTTCAATTGCAGATCTTAGCTTAGTGTGTGAGATAATGCAACTTGAGGTACAGCGACTGTCCCTTTTCCTTCTGTTGCTTTACATCTTTTGATCCAGAACATAAATTATCAAGAGGAAGCTTGGTGCTTTGACATTAAGCGCTCTATAAGTAGATTATTTCAATAACCTATCATCTCAAAACAAGCTTGTCTAAATGCAATTCATTTGCCCCTGGAGGGAAATGGTGCGTACATGCGAAACCATGGCTTAATTGTTTTGCTGAAAAGTTTAGTCATTGATGTTCAGAACTGTTTTAACTCTTGCTCTCCCCTCCGTCATCCTATATGAAATTCCAGTGAAATTAAATATTTATGCACATGGTGGTAAGAGGGATGCCCTTTCAAATCTCTATTCTAAAAGCCTTAAGAAATAAAAAGATATTTTATTCTCTTCTCTAGATTGTTTTAAAGGTTCATAAAACTGGTTGCGACTACCAATTGTTCCCTCCGCCCTCATCGTTGCTTGGTTATCTGTTTGTTCTCTCTGCTTCCTCTATGAGTAGTTTCAGTCAGCCAGTCATTGTTGTTTGGAAAGGTTAAATCCTTTTATACAATGAAGTCCTGTAGAGATGCTTCAGGATGGCCTTTACTAGGATAGCCTGATGACGATATGATGATTTCTCTCAGTTTTGGTTCCTTGGATAGAAATCTATCCACTCGATTTGACTTAGAGAGATAAACTTGTTTCTGAGGTCTTGTAAAAACTTCTTTTCTGATAAATTTAGGTTTTGGATGAGAAGGATCGTGAGCGGATAATAGGCCCATTCAAGAGAGTTTTGCAGTGGATTGATGACACAAAGAATGCCATGGAACCTCATTTCCAAGAGGTACATATGATCCTCTTCAAAGCTAAAGAGTCGTTCCATAAGCAAAGATTTGCTGTAGGAAGCAGCATTCCTCAATCGAGCAGAAAACATGACTTGCATTCGAAGATGTGAGAAAGCAACTAGGATCCAGGTGCTGCATTGTGCTCGTAGTGTCACCCTGCACCATGGCAGATTACTGGATTAACAGTGTGTATGTGAAAGCTGATACAGCTCGGAGAATTCTGATCCAAGCTTTCCTTATCCATTATCTTATACATATATGTACTTATAAAATAAGTGTTCAACTGATAAACCTAGTCCATAAAATATGTAACCAGACAAGTCGAGAATCCCTTATACATCTGTTATTTCTGCACTGTATCGGATATATAAGTTTTGAATATTATCTATGAATGTCACTTGCAAGGTGAACTATTTCTAGCATCTCTATGGTGCATTTCCTTATCTCCTATGACTTCAGGTACTTTAATGTATTACTTGAAGAGCACCAATTAACACGAAAAACTTGGCTGAAAAGACAGCTTGGTTGACTATTTCTGTTTCCTCTGGCTGCTAAGATGTTTTAGTTTGTTAAATTATCTCTTGCATGTACATGGATTCAACAACAATCCACAAGGTTGCCCTATTCAAGAATTTATGAATCTTTGCTTATTTCAACTCCCTGAAGCATTTTCATTGATTCCTACGCGTTTCCTCATCTCTGTCTCCTAGGGTGCCCGACAAAAGCCTGTCCTCGTTTCAACGTCACCCTTCACTTTTAAGACTGTGAGAAGGATCATAACATGAGATTGAGTCCAGAATATAGCTCGAAGAGACCTGACTCTTGTCAGTAATATTGGTTACTACTTTACAGAATCCAAGGTATGAGTTTGGGCCTTCTTCTAAGAAGAGCCTAACCAGTTGTCTCAAGGTTTTCTTTTATTTGCTTGAAGTGTTACGAAATAAAGTGTACTTATTTGCTTCAAGTGAACGTTTAGTTCTTATGTCTCCCTGTCTGTTTTCATGTTGATTTGATTCACATAGTACATGAAGAGCATGATTTAAGAGTAAGTGATTCACTGGCTGTATCTTTTGTTCCAGTGGACAAAAATTTAGACAGTTAAGTTAGCTACTAAATTAGCAGCCAAAACTTACTCAACAATGATTTCTTGTAAATCATGAGTGTTCAGCTTCTTAGGTTTCTTGTAGTTTTTCAGCAGAAGAGAGCTGCAAACAACACTCACTGAAGAAGCAGCCATTGCAGCCCCGGCTATCCATGGTGGTAAGCGAAAATGAGTAGATGGAAACAGAACGCCAGCAGCAATTGGGATGCCGAGGAGATTATATCCCAAAGCCCAGAAGTAGTTGAGATGGATTCTCCGGAAGGTTTTCTTAGAAAGATCTATTGCAGTTATTACATCTTTCAGGTTGCTCTTCATAAGAACAATGTCAGCTGCCTCGATTGCTATATCTGTGCCGGCACCAATTGCTAGTCCTACATCAGCAGCCACAAGTGCCGGTGAGTCATTAACTCCATCTCCTACCATTGCCACAACTTTGCCTAAATCCTGTGGACTACCATTGAATCATATGTAGAAAATGCCGGGGCAAAATTCTAATATATTGAAACCATAATTTTTTTCAGGATTTATCATGTCAAATCATTAAGGGGTTGTTCGGTTAGCAAACAAGTTATACTGACAGTTTTTGTAAGTGTGTGTCTGTGCACGAAGTCTAACAGAAGATGGATGTTTGAATGATGGAAGCTGAGTAATTGAATAAGGTCCTACCTGTAGTTCCTTCACTTTTTCAGCTTTCTGTTCAGGTTTGGCTTCTGCAAAAACATTTTTCCTCTCAATTCCAACTTGCTTGGCTATGGCATTTGCTGTTCCCCAGTTGTCACCTGTTACTATCATGCTCTCGACGTTCATTGATTTGAGAATGGAGATGACTTCTGGAGCCTCTGGCTTCAACGGATCAGAAATGGAAAGAACACCAATCAGCTCTTTATCGATGGATACAAGTATGCCGGTTTGAGCCTGTCCTTCTGTTTCTGTTAACGCTTCTTCAGCTTCAGCTGGAATGACAATGCCCGCCTCCATCATCAAGCTTTTATTTCCCAAAATTACTTCTTTGTTGCAGATGATAGCTTTCACACCGTGGCCAGTTATGGATTCAAAGTCTGAGGCTTCAGGCCAGGCAAGGTTCTCCTCACTTCCTCTTAGTTTTTTCGCGTACTCAACAATTGCCTTGGCTAAGGGGTGATCACTATTTACCTGCCAATTTAAAATGCAGTAGACGACACTTAAATTGATGTCATCTTGGTAACTAAGTGGCAACGATTTCGATTTCTTGGCACTGAAACCTTATCAACTAATCGTAATTGTCAAATTGAACCAAAAGCTATCTATTGCTATATCTTGCTACTTTGTTGTTGCTTTTCTTATAATCTTGTCGGATACTTTCCTTTTGCCACGGGTCTCAAGGAAACAACTTTTCTACCTTACAAAGATAAAGGTGAGTCTGCGTACATCTTACCCTCCTAGACCCTCTGAAATTACACTAGGTATATTGTTGTTTAGTGTTACTAAAAAGAGGCTAAGTTTTATTAAGGATATGAATTGATCTTTCCGATGAAGAATCATAAACAAGATTCGATCCTACCTCAGCAGCAGCAATGAGTTCATAGAATTCTTGAGGTACCATAGTTTTGAAAAGCCTAGTATCGACAACCATAGGCTTGCCAATAGTAAGAGTGCCAGTCTTGTCAAAAATTATACAGTTAACCTGTAGAATGAAACAGTTCACCACGAGTTCATAACAAAAACTTGGATTAATATAATAAAAAGAAGAGTGAGTTTGAATTCAGACCTCTTGTGCACTTTCTAATGCCTGACCACCTTTAATAAGTACACCGAGGGAAGCACCGACTCCAGTACCAACCATAACTGCCGTGGGAGTAGCTAGGCCGAGTGCACAGGGGCAAGCTACCACCATGACAGAAATGCCAAACTGCAGGGCAAGCTCAAAGCTATCCATGGAAGAAGGAATCCAAGTTCTTGGATAAGAATTAAAAGTTCCAGCTAAAAACCAAGAAACCCAAGTACAAAATGAGAGAGCAATGACCTGAGAAATCGGAATTTATCACTAATTTTCAACCAGACTAATATATGATTGGTTAGTTACATATTGAAAATAATGAACATGTAAGGTGGGGTGTTTAATCTCACAAGAGGCACAAAGTACTTGGAAATGTGGTCAGCAAATCTTTGCACAGGAGCTTTAGCCATTTGCGCTGATTCCACCAATCGAATAATCTGTGATAGAGCAGTTTCTGACCCAACCCTTGTTGCCTTGATGTGTAACAACCCATTCTCATTCAAAGTCCCTCCAATCACCATGTCACCTGTCCTTTTAGTAACCGGACGTGATTCTCCTGTTATCATGCTTTCATCTATGTGGCTTTGTCCCCGAATGACAACACCATCACAAGCTACTTTTGAACCTGGAATGGTTTTAATCACATCATTCTTTTGTATCAATCGGCTATCAACTTCTTCCTCATTTACCACATTGCCTTTGTCATCTAGAGTTAGCAATGTTGCAGTCTTTGGGGCTAAATCCATTAGCTTGGCTATCGCCTCAGATGTCTTTCCTCTAGCCAAAACTTCCAGATATTTTCCTAGTAGAATGAATGAGATAAGCATCGAGCTAGTCTCGAAAAAGTCACTGGCGTTGAACGTTGGAGACGTAGCAGCTCTTAGTACCGAATAGACTGAATAAAAATAAGCTGCATTCGTTCCCAAAGCAATAAGAACATCCATATTTGCATAGCCATGGCTCAAGGCAATATAGGCACCAACATAGAATTTTCGACCAATGATGAACTGCACCGGTGTGGATAACACCCATCTCAGAACCTGTCCAACGGTTAGCATGTTGGCAACCTTAGTTTCCAAAACATTTTTCAGACCAGGAATATACATAAACACCATGGAAGTAAAAAACACAGGAACTGTAAATACTAAACTCCACACAAATGCTCTATAATATTGCCTGATATCTTGATGTCTATGTTCTTCTCTTTCTCTTCCCTGAGGAAATATAGATGCCTTGAAACATCCTGATCCAATCGATTCAATAGCCCGAATAAAGTCTCTAGGTCCTGTTACATCGGCTGTATAAGATACCGATAACTTGTTGAGCTGCAGATCAAAGTCTATTTCTTGAACTCCCTGTATTGCAAGTAGGGAATTCTTTATCAGTTTCGTACAATCTTCACTGTCAACTCCATCAACTTTGAGCAGTATTCGACTGCTATCTCCGCCTGTACTAATCAATATACCTTCAAATCCTGTACTTCCAATAGCTTCCAACAACTGATTGTAATCAACTATCTTTGGATCATAACAGATTTCAGCTTCTTGAGTTGCTAAAGCGACTCGTGCTTTTTGCACACCAGAGATTACCTGCAATGCAGATTCAAGAGTTGTGGAGCATGACGTACAAGTCATTCCATTTACTTGAATCCTGCATACTTGACAGGACTTCTCAAGATTCATCTCTTCTTCAATCAACTTATGTATAAATAAAGGTAGCCTGGTGCATAAAGTATCCCGCGTTCATGCAGGGGCCATGGAAGGACCGCACTCCAACTAGTTGTGATATAGACAAATTACCCTAACACAAGCATTAATGACTGAGAACATGACTCGAAACACGACTCTACAGGTAACACAGGAACAACTTTACCATTGCTACAAGATTCTCCTTTCATGTTTCCGACTTCTTATTAAAGTTTCTAAATAAAAGGGGGAATTTAAAATACGTAGTACACTTATAAACTTTAAATATACTTAGCAGGCAGGTCCATTAGTATTTGTCTAATTAAAGTGGCATTTGAGGATAATCTTTGATAATGACAAAACCACATATCCACTATGAAAAAGAAAGTGTTTTGTTTTTCTTTACGCATTTTAAACTGTGTATGTGGAATTCAAAAGGAAGCACAAAACACTAAAAAGGAAAAAGTTTCTTCAGAAAAAAGAAGATTGGAGAATATTTTCCCACTCGAGTTCATAGATTTGCCTGGTGTTTCACGGTGATATGGTCCCTTTTAGATCTAAGTTCATACGACTTTAAAATATATTATTAATCGATAAAGTTTATTTATACACTCAGTATTTATCATGTGTTTTAAAGTTTATTTATATACTCAGCATCTATCATGTGTTTTGCTGATGTGAGACTTTATATTCTCAATGAAGTTAAATGGGTAATGAATAAGTTTTGTATATTCAAACAAAATAAGATACACTAACTAAAAGTAAAATATTCCTATAAAATCAAGAAAAGAAAATTACTAAAGTGATGCAATTAATTTCATGAAATTCAGAATTACTAATATAGAAATTAGAACTGAAAAAATCAAACCAAAAGACCTTAATATTCAACCAATATTTCAAAATTATTCTATGTTTAGTCACTTTTTAACGTGAAAAAATAGAACAAAAGTACCTCTAGTTAAACTATGATATAATTTCAGAAAATTATACTTGAGTTTGAACATTATCTCACTCACTCAATATGGAACATACTTGCATCAAAACTTGAAAGAATAATTTATCACGAGATAATTATACCAAGGAAGAAATAATCATTTTGATACATACTTTAAACTTTATAAAAAATGTAAAAAGCATACACAACAACATACCTAGTGAAATTCCATAGGTGAAGTCTGGGAAGGGTAACGTATACGTAGACCTTACCACTAACTAATAGAAATAGAAAAGTTAGTTTTCGAAGAATCTCGTATCAAAAATACAACAAGCATAAATAGAGTAAAATTTCAATAAAAAGAACTAGGAGAGAGATGTTGCAAGCTTACATTAACAAGACTTGGGCAGAAAATAGTAACTTGTTTTTTGTTATTTCAAAATAATAATTTTCTTGAATGTTGCCTTTTTTTCTTCATATTTAGAGTAAATTGAATTATTCTCATTTGGGGATAGCTTATGAATAATTTTTGCAACAACTCTTTCTTTTATGACTCTCTTTATATACTTTCAGTTGAGAAAAGTACATTAGTTTTCTTTTGGTCATTTGGAGGGTTCTTCTTGTTGTAAAGTTGTTGCCAATTATATATTACTAGTGGCAAACACGTGTATTGTACGGGCGCAATATATATTATTTTTTTCTCAATTTATGTGATCCAAATTGAATTTGGACAGTGAATCATTTTAATAATTTTTGTTTTTAATTATTTGAATTTATAATATTTTTAAGTAGTTTTTAAATAAAAAATATTACTCTCTCCATCTGAATTTATGTGATCCTAATAGAATTTTGAAAATTAATCAAACTTTTTATGTCTTTTAAATATTTAAAATAATACATATTATACTCCCTTTGTCCTAATTTATGTGGCCTTAATAGAATTTTGAGAATTAATCAAACTTTTTATATGTCTTTTAAATATTTAAAATGATCAATTATCGCAATTTACAATACTTTTTGTATCATTTTAAATGATGTATATGTTACTCCCTTTGTCTCAATTTATACGGCACTAATAGAATTTCGAAAATCAATTGAACTTTTAATTTGTCTTTTAATTAATATTTTAAATTATTAATTATTGAGATTTAAAGTAGTTTTTGCATTATTCCCAAATATATGTTACTTGTTCTGTCCTATTTTATGTGGCACGATAAAATTTTAAAACTCAATCATTTTTTTACGTCTTGTAAAATTATTTTTTAAAATTTACAATATTTTTTACATTATTTACAAATAAATGTTACTTTCTCTGTCTCATTTTATATGACACCGATAAAATTCTAAGAGTCAATAAATTTTTTACATGTCTTTTAAATATTTGAAATTGTTAATTATCATAGTGCCTGTTATTTTGTTTTGCAATATTTAAGTATATAAAAAGATAATCTAAACAAATTAAAATAGAGAACCAAGAAAAAGTACAAATATACCCTCAAATTGTTTAAGCATGCATGTTAACCTACTCCCAAAAATCATAAAAAAGCTACCAAATGTCCATGAATTTTTTAAGCAGATTTTAAGACTAAAAAACTTTGAAAAATAAGGGAAACAAATTAAAATGGAAGAATCACTAAAAATTACGACTACATCCTAAAGCTGTTCAAGAGACAATCGTTAGCTGCTTATTTAAGGAGACATGTGTCACATGACATGCCTGCTTCAAGGCGCTTATATATAGTAGTAGTAACAGAGGTGATAAGCAGGATTGAAGCCATAGAAAAATTTACAGTATATATAAAATTAATATATATATATATATAATATTGAATCTTTTTAATTTCTTTTTGTATTTATTCCTTTATATTTTGAAGAGTTAATGGTAAAAAAACAAAATATATACATTCTTATGAGTTTTCTATCTGAACTATCACATAAAAATTTATGTGTTCAAAATTTTAGTACTTCTAAATTACTGAATTCTATATATATGAAATAAATTTCTTTTTTAAAAAATATAATTTAAATTAAAACTATTGAATTTTATCACTCCTCCCTAATCATAATTATTCATAGATGGAGTGTGGGTAAATTTTTATCATTAATTGCAAGCTCTATAGGTAGCTCTACCCCATTTTATATTGCATGTGAATTAATTTCATATAATATCAACAATTTAATATCTTTTATCTAGAAACTCTCTTATCTTTCCCTAAATTTTGAATAAAACGTAATTATTTTTTCTACACCAATTTGAATTTCATTTAATTTTTAAATTTAAATAGATTAGGTATGTAGCTAGGTGATTTCAAACTCATGCTATATTGAAAATCTCTAAAAGAAATTAAAAATACCTACAATAGCTTGTGGTTATTCTTGTTTGTTATTGGCAATTGCTTGCAAAAGGCAACAAACACACACACACATATATACTACAACAACAATAACATACCCAGTAAAATCCCACAAGTGGGATCTGAGAGGGTAGAATGTACGCAATCCTTACCACTATCTTAGAAGTATCTGAGAGGGTAGAATGTATGCAAACCTTATCACTATCTTAGAAGTAGAGAGACTGTTTCCTGGGAACCCTCATCTCAAAACCCGTAAGCAAGAAAAAAACTAAATATGACAAAAGGAAGGGAAGGGAACAGAAAAGAGCGACTAATATTGACAGTACGTAAATAAGATAAACTAACACATAACATGATAGGTAAAGCGAACACAAGACAAAAAAACACCTAACCCTACCATTAGCCTACTACTCTATCTAAGATTA
>JAOTQR010000100.1:22774903-22786435 GCA_025774065.1 Solanum ossicruentum | reverse complement strand
ATGTATAATCTATGTATACCAGCAATAAAAAGTAAACAGTAAATCTTATCTTATTATTCGCGTAAACTAAAATTGTATTTTCTTATTTTTTAAATGCAGGAAAAAGAAAGGATTTTTAACCAATTTCTGGTCAAGGTCTTGCTTTAGTAAAAGCAAATCAGCAGAATGAAGATAATCAAATATTCCTCTGTTGTTTGATTATGAGACCTGTAAATCATTTATACCTTACAGCTGGAAAAAGAAATCCTGTAAAGATCTTTGATGTAATCAAAGTTGCGTGGACTCTTCACTTTTAACACTACACCCGAGTAAGATTCTCCAAAAATATACTATATGTACCCGCTGACACTTTTGAAGAGTCTGAGTAACATAGGATGTAATAATCTTTTCTTTTTCTTTTGTACTAGCAGATTTACTGCAAAAGAGTTTTGCAATGTATCATTGTATAATTCTTGGTTATTGCAAGAATAGAATATTTCCAAATTATTGCTCTTTAAAAAGTTTAAATTAATTATGTCAAAGATTCTTGAGTTTTGTGCATTAGTCAAGGTCTGATCTATTTACTCGGTAATTTTATTTTATTATTTTTCGCTTTTGCTTGTCCGGTCATTCACCCTGCGCACACCCAAAACATAGTAATTGTGAATTTCTCTCGCAATCAAAAAAAAAAGTTTCACCATGATTTATCTAACGATTATCTTCATAATTACTTTGGTATTTTGATGGTTAAGATAGGGCAAGTCGACGCTTCTTTCGTTCTAATTTATGTTAACTAAACATAAAATTTTATAAAGATCTCGAAATAATTGATCTAAAACAAGTCATAGACATTCCGTAAAAACTATTCATCTTTGCAGCAAGCTTCATTCTGCTTTGTATAAAGATTTAACCTTTGTAAAACCTAAGAACTTCAATATCCTTTCTACACAACTATTTAAACCTCAAAACAAAACTCTCTTTTACATTGCAGTTGATTCATTACCTATACTTCTTGGCCTTGGCCAACTTTTTCTTCTTCTTCTTCACAGCTTTTGGTACTTTATGTTTCCGCGCTTCTCTTTTCTCTTCTTTAACTTTCTTCTTGTTCTCTTTTCTAGCTGCTTTCTTATCAGCAGCTGTTGGTTTCTCTCCATCAGATGATGAGCCTTCACTACAATCACTTTCATCGTCGTCATCATCTGACTCAGTCTCAGTCTCTAGTACACCATCAGCTGGTTTCTTGATTTCAGCTGCAGCTGCAGCATTGGCCTCTAGTGCTCGTTCGTCAATTTGTTGGTGCTGCTGATTTTCTGCTGAAGGGTTTGTCCCTGAGAGCGCCTCCTTCAGACCTGTAATAGTTTTGTAGTACATGTCCCCTGTGTCCTCGCCACTAATAATGCGTTGAACATCTGCTTCAGCGTCTTTCACATGATCAAGAGTCTTGGGAATAAATGACTGCAATATATAACAACGGTGAGAGCCTTACTCAGACGGCCAGAGACAAAAAGGTCTTAGAAATCCACTGAGGTGTTTAAGCAATTTATCAAAAACAAACAAGCCAACCGACAGAAGAATTAGCGCAAACATAGCGTCGCCAATTCCCTAGAAATAACGACCAATGTTTCCGTATTTATTTAGAAGAGAACACAACACAGTTTTTCCGACACTCCTATCCGAATACCCATTCCTGTTTTAGGGACATCGCTAAAAATTGCCATGACTAAAATCCGACCACGTGTCAAAAGTTTGCCGCGACTAGCTATGATGGAAACAAAGAAGAAGTTCAAATAACTAGCGGAAACAATACCTGAATAAATACAGAGTCAGCAATCTCTTCTTCTGCAGTCATCTCACCTCTAGCCAAAATTCTCTCTTGAACCTAGTATATTGTGCGGAAACAGCAATTTTAAGGATCCGACTTCATTTCAATATAGAAGAATTTGATTCATCATTTAGCACGCATTCAATCACATAAAGCATGCATGAGTCATACCTTCTCCAAATAGCTATCCACTGAATCATCATTAATAGAAGGATCAACTATAAAATCAAACAACTCCCGGATTGTCATAACAGCCACACCATGTTTTTTAAAGAAGTCCTGCATGCCGGCGCCAGTAGCACTAATCAATATTCATATAGTTGGTGCCTAGTTATAAGTAAGTTTTAATCTGGAATTGTCATATAAACTTTACAATGAGAACTCACGGAAACATGTACACAATCTTCTCGGAGGAAATCAAGTGCATGAGGGTGGTCAAGATCAACTGACTGTGAAACATCAATAACATAAAGGTGACCCTGTATAGTGTGAAACAATTACGAGTTAGTGATTACAATTATTAAGTATAGCTATAAATATAGGGATAAAGGCCTACCTCAAAATATAGGATGTTATACTCGCTTAAGTCACCATGCACTAGCTTGCATTTCTGATATAGAGTTCTCATTGTCGTAATGATCTGGCAAATATATAGTAGTTGATGTATCAAAGGGTAGAATCACATGGAACAGAGCCCATTCTAAAAGCCTTGTCATGTGTTAAAATATGCATTTAACATCATTAAGCAGTTGAATTTGCAATTAACATCAAGTTCCTTAATCACTGTTTCTAGTGTGGTATAATTCAGAATTCAAAGCTTAGTTTGATCACACCATTATGAACTCATATCTAATGGAAGAAGTCCAAGAGATGCTAGTACTTTTGGTTCAGCTTATATTTTCTCCTCCCACCAAGAATACTAAATAAAAGCATAAATTTAATACAAAAGGGCCACCACGTCGAAAGGAGACTAAATGTTCTCTATGCAGTGGTCAACATAATACATCAAAGATCACTCTCATAATACTGATCAAGTAATCTTAGCAATTGTACAAGATGTCTAGTTTAATAATCTTAATATTAAGAGATAGAAACAAACCTCCACATAACATTCACGTAACTTATCGAGAGATAAAGCAGCATCCTTTAATCGAGGTGCTGCCCAGCCTCCTTTCCCTATCAAACAAAAGTTTTACCATCCTGTTAAACCACAGTGTGTAATGAATGGAAATTCCACAGAAGCACACATCAAGCAAAAAAGTTGTGTCCTCATTACCTACCTATGAATTCCATAACAAGAACATGAAGCCTCAAGAGAATTGGAACTGGGCACCTGATTCCAGCTGCCCTTAACCTGCAACTCCAGAATACTTTCGAATAAGAGTAACAAAATAACATAAGTTGCTCAGCTCAAACGAAATTTGATACACACGAGTTAACTGGAAGCTAACCAAGCTAGATACGAAAGTTTATTATACGTCATTTATTTTTTGGCAAGGTAAGTTCATCACTAAGGTGACAAGATGGTACTAAAAGGATACAAAATACCTGCAAAGGTTGGACATGCAGTAAGTTGCATCCTCTGTCTAAGTAAATCTAGAAATCCATATGTCAGCTAAGATTATTCTCCATATGAAATTTACTCCAGAAATATATTTTAGAGGCATTTATCCTTTGATTCTGTAGATATATGATTCCTCTGACTCACAAAACACGTATTGTTCCTCTCTAGTCAAATGATCCAGAATATACATATATGGATGGTTCTCCAGATCTGTTCTTAGGTTTCTAGGAGTTCTCTGAAAATCTCTTACATTCAATGGCATTACCCAATAGATTCCACAGATGTTTAGGAACAAGTCCCAGCATTGTTTAGTTATATGCCATTATTACTTAAAAAGCCATTAAAGGAAGAGAAAGTTCTCCACCAGCATGAAACTTCAAAATTTAACACGTCCAGAAACAAGGACAAGCATAAAATAGAATGCAAGGAGAAATTACACTCATCTTTTTATTTTTAGGTAAAAGGATGAATTGCAACTCAGAAACTGTGTAATGAGACTTATTTAGCAGGCAAATATAGCTGTTTAACATCTCTGGGAGCAAGTGGCAGACATTGCACTATGGAACTTCTACTATGTTCTTTCATAATTAAGCTACAGTTCTCACTGGGTATTTCTCTTCCATCAAAAAGCCAAGCAAAATAAACGACAAAAATTAACAGAGGAGGAGGTAAAATGGCAGGAAGAGAGAGAGAGAGAGAAGCCAAAGACTACGAGATCCAAGATTTGAGAATGAGACTTTACACACCTCATTAGATTCCTCATTTCTTTCTCAGCCCATGTTTTAACCATTTTCCGTGGATTGTGCTTGCAATATCCATATCTGAAACGATAGTCACCCTGTACATAACGATCTCTATCCCTGAAGTGTCAAAGCACAAGTGCTGGGGTTAGCCAAGAGGATTAAAGAAATGGCAAAGGCCAGTTAAATTGTCAGAAGATGCAAAAATTCAACAGAAGGAAGCAAGCAAAACATGAAGTCAGAAATACAGCATACATAACTAATAATGTGATATGATTGAAACTGAACTTGCAACAATAACACCACACCCAGTTTGGTCCCACAAAGTGGGGTCTAGGGAGGGTAGATAATACTTAGACCTCACCCTCTACCTCAGAGGTAATGAAATTGGCGCTCAACTTAAGTAATGAAATTTAAACCTTTCAGATATTACTAATTAGTATCATATGGATAAAATGCTAACATATTTATCTTTCTCACTCTACATACATTCCACCTCAAATTTCTTGTGCCTAACACAAAGTGGCAGATTCTTACTTTAATCTTTTCCATCATATTGCAAGTTCTGGTGTGTGCG
This sequence comes from Solanum ossicruentum, assembly GCA_025774065.1. Classification (NCBI taxonomy): domain Eukaryota; kingdom Viridiplantae; phylum Streptophyta; class Magnoliopsida; order Solanales; family Solanaceae; genus Solanum; species Solanum ossicruentum. The sequence continues at coordinate 22,781,753 of JAOTQR010000100.1, read as the reverse complement.
TGCACACAAACAAAAAATTTTTTTAACGGAAGATAACATAAGCACCATACATAAAACTGTTACTAGAATGTCATAAAAATTAAATACAAAAGATAAAGGCCACATGGCATACTTGAATACAAGAACTGAAGTTTTGTATACTTTGATCGCCAATTCCTGACCATCAGCCTTTGTTGCATGATAAACATTAGCCTGTAAGACAGTAGGAGTAGAGGTTTTAACTGCAACATTTTTAGTGAAAAAGAGAAAACAAACAGGTAGTGAAGTTATAGTTTACCTCTTTACCAGTTGAAATACAGCCATTAATATCATGAAAAATACCACGATTGAGCATTTTAAACAAAACCATTCTTGTTCTTGGATCAATTGCCTGGAAGAAAAAAGAAAGGTATTTCAAAAAATTAATACTGTCAAATCCATATCAGTTGAAATACAGCCATTAATATCATTAAAAAACACCATGATTGAGCATTTTAAACAAAACCATTCATGTTCTTGGATCAATTGCCTGGAAGAGAAAAGATAGATCTTTTGAACCATTAATACTGTCAAGTCCGTATATAAGCATTTAAAAACTGATAGCATCGATATGCCATATGTCCAACGAAAAAACTATGTACCAGAGAGAACATGTGCACAAAAATCAATTCATGCTAAGTTATTGGTTTTGGACATAAACTTTCAATTGATTCGTACTTTTGACCTCAAACTTCATGTGGGTGTACTCTGGCTCAGAAGCTAGAGATTATAAATTGGAATAGTAGGAATCACATGAAGGATGAAAGAAATAGATTAACTAACCCTTTATCAAGAATTAAGAGGAACGAAAAAGGGAATATAAGAGGATCAGAAGCCTCTTTAGAAGACTTATGTGACGCAAAAATCCAGTTTTAGACTCAAATTCCCAAAAGAAAGTGTATACTACCCAGAGGATGAGAAATCTCAGGTTGTTCATAGAAGGAAGTTATTGATCACTTAAGCTAGTGAACAGGAGGAACTAGCTGAATTCAGTGATATCTTTCAGAAGCTACATTCAGCAACTCTACAGTCGCAGAAAAATATTTAGACAGGAAACTTCACGAAGCTGGATTCCAAATAATAAATCATGTGGCAGCAAAATATATTAAGTCAATAACAGATTCAGTATTCTAGTCAAGAATGATTGGTTGCTCTTGGCAAGTAAAAAATATAAGCACAGAAAATATGGATAACTCTAACAAAGAATGCTAGCTCATATATAAACTCCATTCAATAGGCTGAGCAAACAACAAATAGCCCACTAGTGCACTTCATAATAAGTTATAATCAGGACTCTCAAAATTACATTGATCAGCAAGAAAATAGTTAATTCTAGTCAATTTTCATTCCATAGGAGACAAAAAAAAATGAACTTTGACATTTACATATTGCCAAAAAGTGGTGCCTTATCGGTCTTACCTGTTCAACAGTGGCACGGTCTGCTTTCTCAGTCGTTTTAGTTTTACCAATAGCCATATCACGGACACTTCCACGAATTGCAGTAGTCACAGAATTTGACATGCCAACTTTGATCCTCCCCTCCCATTCCTGCAATACGTCAATTTACTGTCAAAGCTATTAAAAAAATATAGCAAGCCTGCTCGTAAATGGGAAGTTTTTGCTTTCTCAACTGCCACAACTAGGCAACAAAAATCTAATATAACCTTATCTAACTCAGTCTCACTTTAAAAGACATGTTTTCCTTAAGGAAATCATGTTGCTTAAGCTTCCACTTTTACATGTAAACTATCGTATTCGTTTCCATCAATTAACATATCCCAACAGAAGTCAAAAAAAGTTGAACTTACAGGTGGAAAAAAGAATTCCATCTTTCCTATCGACATTAACTTATCATTCAAGAATATTTATTGACAAAAGGCCATTTTGGTTGATCACGTTTGCTTTGATTATGACTTTAAAATACACTTTGTATCTTAACAAAAACTAAACAACAGAGTTCCATTCTATTCTCGTTTAGCTAAGCTTCAAAATTACCTTTAATCCCTAACAATATCACATTCATTCAGCAAAATAAAAAGATTCAAACTTGTCAAAAAAATTACCTCTAATGGTGAAGCTCTAATATGATTAGCAAATTTCTGGGTACGATTAGAAAGGGGTTGTAAAGTAGAAGAATTGGGTCGAGTATGAAGTCCTCCATGAGCATTTGGGCGCCTTGTTTGGAGACTAAAAGCACCATTTATCGATTCAGAATCATCTTTTGTGTCCAAATAATCCAAAGCTTCACCAATTTCAGAGTCGGATGACCATGATAACTCTACCTCTTCCTCTTCCTCCTCCAATTCTTCATCCTTTTCATCTTCAGCTTTCTGGGGTATGTCTAATTTGACTGTAAATTCCGCCATTTTTGTTTTCTTCAAGATATTCGGCGCTGCAGAAATACTAGTTTTTTGAGGTTTTCTTCAAGGTCTTTTAATGGGTGGCTTCGTTTGAATGTTATCAATTTGGGCCGGGTATACTTGAAGGACCCGTTTCGTTTTATTTTCTAGAGATAATTAATTTCAAAATTAATTTATTTTAAATTTAATTAAAATAAAATTATCAAATAATTTATTTTGAAATTAGTTATTTTGGGATTGCGTTAATAATTTCAAAATAATCGTGAAATATATTATTCCCTGAGCGAAAAACAAATTTATCTATTTTTTGCTATGAAACATGTATATATTATTATTGGAATTAATAATTAATCATATCTTCATGATTTATAATGGATATATTGACAAAATGAATTTTGGATGTATACAAATTTTAGTGAGTGGAAATTATACCATGTTATAGAAAGTCATTTGTGGGCTGTTTTGTCCTAATTAAGTCATTATTTAAGCATCATTTTAATATTAATCCCATAAGTCAAAACGTTTCTTATTAATAGTAAAAGTATGCATTGTTGGTTCGTTAATCCGACAAGACGTTTCTTATTATAAAGTTAAAAAAAAAAAAAACAGAAATAAAGTATGCTTTCTTTGAACCAACATTATAACAAGGTTAAGTGTCATTATATTGAGATTCCAAAATAGTCATGCTTAATTATTTATATTAGTAAACGCAGCCTCGGCAATAAATATGTTTGATTATTTTTATATTTTTATTTATATATTAAATTTAAATTTGAACTCAAAAAATATGTTATTTCATTCATTTTAATTTGTTTGTTTTTTTTTAGTTCATCTAAAAAGGAACACCTATTAATCAAGCATGAACCCATATATATTATTTTTTGATCTTGATATATGCGACACTGGTACATAAGCTCGAACTTGTGACGTCCGACATGAAATATCATGCTTCAATCGCCAAGCCAAGCAGCTCATTGTTAACTCTACGGGAAGCACACAGCTTAAGTAGGCGTGTTGACGCCGAGCTGTGTGCTTATTCCCACTTAGTAATGAAGTTCAGGAACTAAACTTTTAAATTTACAATTATTGTGGTCTATAGTACTTTTTACATATTTGTAAGTAATATACATAAACATCTTGATTTATTTATACTACATATATTTTTTTAATTACTTTTTTTTTACACAAATATAATCATCGAAAAATATTAAAATAGTTATTTAATTTTATGGTTGAAAAATTTTCCTATTAGGGGTAATAATGTAAAATCATAGTTAAAGTAACTAAAGAAATATAATCAAGTGGCTGAAGCAGATGCGTCAATAAGTAGCTAGCATAAAAAGATTTAATTAAAAAGTTCATGAAATATTTTTAGGCCCTCACATGATAAAAGAGTAGAAGCAGACAGCTCAAGCAGATAGACTGACAGAGAGTTGCATGCTTTGAAAATCTTAATAAATTATTTTATTAAGTATAAAATGACTGTGTGATAAATATTAGCAGTATTACTTTGTTAGATTTAAAAGGAAGAAGAAATATTGTGTGGGGACACGTTTTGTAAAAAATTACATGGAAAAGAATAATTGGCCAAAGTAAGGATAGAAGTTCACGCATAAATAATTTGTTGATTTGGTAGTAAGAAAACCCTCCCTCCCTTGTATATATTATTCCCTTCGTTCGTATATTTTGACTTTTCATGGTGTTTAAGAAAAAGGAGAAGATTTTTGAAATTCATTGTCAAAAATTATCCATAAATATTTGTGTGGTTGAAAATCATTTCATTAATAACAAAAGGGAAATTTTAACTTAAAATTTTTTCTAATTCAAATACGGTGATATTCTTTTTTTACGGACTAAAAAGAAAACAGTGCCACATAAAATGAAACAAATGGAATAGATATAACAGAATCATACCAATTAATACAAATTAAGCATTTGATCAATGCTATATTTTAGTATGCTCCTATTAATGTTTTTCGAGCAATGCTTATATAATTCAGCAATGATTGCTTATATAATTAAAACAATAATTATTCATTCGATCCAATGGTTCATCACATATCTTCATGAGATGAGCATTGGTCGACAATGCGCTAAGGATGCGGACCAGGTGTTTTGAAATTTTTCTTCTTGTTTTCGTTCATCGGTTGTCATACTTTGCTTCGGATCTCACTCCGAAACCTCAAAATTTGATAAAAAATAATAAAAACACAACTACAAGGCATAATTGGCCAGTATTAACAAAATATACAAAAATCCTATTAAAATACCTGAATTCTATGAATTTACCCTCTAACTTAACTCTAATTATGGGACTTTTGCTTAGTTAGACGTAAGAACACCGTCTTTGGACCTGCATCGTTTTATGATTCAGAGGCAGATGACAGAGTCCCTCAACAAAGTTGGTGAGAATTCGATTCCCCACATTACAATCCCCTCCCCATTAAAAAAATAACTGTAAAAAGAAATCTTCTGGATCTCTCTCTCTCTCTCTCTCTCTCTCTCTCTACATTTCATTAAGCCATCGGTGAGGTTTCTTACTAGCCAGAGACTTTAGAGTCTTTATTTATGTTTCAGTGTTTATTTTCAATTGTGGTTACCGTTCGCCTGTCACGATTGTTATCTTAGATTATTTGAGTTAGAGATTCTATAGACTGGATGACAGGAGTTTAGTTCTTACTTTTAGTTATTTTGAATATCAGTTATTCTGGGATATTTTCACTATTCAATTTTTTTCAGATTTTTGCAGTAACTTTAGCTTATTATATTTAAGCTTTTTATTTATCATTTAAGTCTTCCGTTAAATAAAGAAGTCAGGTCAAGTGGTTCGCTTGGCACTAGAATTGGTTCTGAGTGTCGGTCACGTACAGGGTGTAAACTCGGGGCGTGACGCTTATGTAGCTACTAAGAAATTGCTAATGTTTTGGATACATGTATCTAGTGTATATCTAGTGTGATACGTATGTAGTTGAGATACATAGACAAATCTCACCTGCCTCCTCCTTGTTCTCACTTGTCTCTCTCCCTATATTTCAATATATCTAGTAGAAAAAAATCTGTATCTAATTGTATCTGACTTGAAATCTAGTATGAAATTATTAATTAGTGGGACAAAATGTAATTGTTTGAAACTATAGAAAGAATTAGTAAATATAATAGGAATATTTATGTAATTAAGTAGTTTTTTTCTCAAATTTCAACGCGCTTATTTGTATAATTTGCTTCCTTTTTGTTATAATTGTATTCTTTTAAAAACTAAAAACGCTTTAAAGTTTTCATAACTTACCGCTAAGATATTTTTTGTAATATCAAGTTTCAAGCAAAAAATATTTAAAAAATTTCAAACTTCAAATACGAATTTTTATAATATCAAAACTGCTTACTTCATACTTTTTTTTTAAATAGAAAGTGAATATGATTACATTTAAAGTTGATGACTCTCTCCTGGTCCCCCATATAATACATGATGTTTGAACTTTCCAGGTACCATGTGTGGGTAATCTAAAAGTCGATACAAGTTAGTATCATCAACATGTATTGTCGTTTTATCTACCTCAAGTGTCACACCTTTATCATTTAAAACGGCAAGACTCCTACAATATGCATCATGTCCGGTGTCTCCAATAGGAAAAAAGCTTGAGCCCATTGGAGGTTCAGGTATATCAGGTGGACTATAAGCAACGCCTCCCCACTCAATATTATTAGCAAAGCTTGCCAAGCTAGTGAAAATCTTTTGAGGCCAAAAACCAACTTTTTCATAATTTCTCTGAAGTAAAAGCCACCAATTTCCATTGATTGGATCCTTTTATCAAGAAGCAAAAAATTTGCATTAGTATTTACAGCTTTCAAAAATTAGAAAATATATTTTACTAAAGAAATTAATGTACCCGTTCTATGAACATTGTGGTCTCCCATGAAAACTTATCTCCACGATGTGAAATATGTTTAAAAGTTGAATCAACAGGTAACTTACTGTTTACTAGTACAAATCCCGGACATAGTACATTAAAACACTGTTTATTACCAGCCTAGAAAACAATTTTTTTGTCAATTAACATAAACAACACACTCAAGAAAGTATTGCTTTCATGAAATCACCAGAGTAAATAAGATATCTTACCTGAAAATGCACAAAAGACCTAGTTATATTGTCACTATACAAAGTTGGATCTACCTGAAATAACAAAATAGATATTCTATTAATTTTGGTAATGAACAAAACAAATAAGTACGATTAATGTATCACCACCACTCAAACAAATAACATAATTTGATTAATAAATGAGGTATGAAACTTACTCTCCAACCAACTTGTATAATATCTGATTCTTTTTGAATTTTCAATCGACATGCACTGTGTTGTTGCCCTTCAACATGAGGATTATATATACTAGCGATCATTCCAGCTCCCCCAAATTTGGCATTTGGATTTTGTGGTATTCGAACTATTGCAAGCTAAATATGAAAATAAA
>JAOTQR010000100.1:22755845-22767039 GCA_025774065.1 Solanum ossicruentum | reverse complement strand
TAAATATGTCATTGAATTTTGAAAAAAAAATCATTGTATCACCCATTAAAAATTTGGTCCATCTATGTTGTTGCTATTTGAAAAAGAGGTTTATCTCTGTCATTATTTTTAACTCCAGTTTTATAGAACCATCCCAATAACTTTTTATACTTTTTAATTAGAATTTTGGATCAAATTTACTCTTTTTGCTTCTTCTTAAAGAACATATGTAGAACACTACAACAACAACAATAACATACCCAGTGATATTCCACAAGTGGGGTCTGAGGAGGGTAGATTGTACGCAGAGCTTACCGCTTGTCACGACACGAAATTCGGTGTGATGACACTCGTCTTTTTCCCACCAAAACAAGTCAACCTACAACCCAACTATAACATTAAAATGCGGAATTATAATCAAAATAAAAGTTCAATTTAATGAAATCCCCCCAAGACCTGATTGTCACGTGCATAAGCTTCTAATGTATTACAATAGATTCGAAAGAAAATACAAGTACTAAATAAGATTGTCTCTGGAATAAAATAAAATCATAAAATAGGAGTAGGGAGCCAGCTAGGGTGACAACAGCTACCTCTCGCAACCTCCACAGAGAGCCTCAGACAAGTACCGGTAGAGAGATTATCACGACGATCCGGGCCCGTAACCTACAAAAATGTTGTAGCAAGAGGGTTGAGTACCAAACATGCGGTACCCAGCAAGTGAACTAGTAAACTCAGAATTAAGTACTATAGAATACCTGCACCCCTAAGCACTCCCACCAAGTCCCCACAACTACAACCTAACGTATAACCTTCACAATTACATCCTCCGAAAATTCTATGATCAAAGCGTATAACAGTATAATTCTCATCCATCCCACTTCAAGCCATAAGGGAAAGTTTTACAATTTATCCAGTTCTCGCTAATTCATCAAGTGTTATCAAATCAATACCATAAAGTAATCATGTAAGGACATAAACAAGTCAATGGTATAATGAATAACCAATCTCAATAGCACTCCATATAATCATAACAACCAGAGCATTATGGGATAAAGTGAATGCTGTGAGATGTAAATAATGTTATGCAATGCAATGCAATGTCAAGCAAAATGATGCATGTCTGTCCTACGATACACATCCGCTGATCATAAACATGCCTCAGTCAGAACCCATGGGGGCCACACATGGACCATGTATCCGTCGGAACCATTTCTCTTCGGCAATTTTCATTTCATATCTAGCCGGAACCATTTCCCTTCGGCTTTTCCTTTCCCTCGGATCGGGACATTGACTTCCAGGTGTTCCTCCAGATAGGGACATTGACTTTTCTATTGACTTAGAGCCAGGCACTAAGCCCATCTTCATCTCTCCGTATAGAATGGCTCCAGCTGAATTGAAAAAATTGAAGTAGTCCGATACAAATATTAGAATTCTCACGTATCAATAGATAACATTTAAAGAGTGATATATTGGTAGAGATAATTTAAGAATCATAATTAATGTATTCGGATTATTGAATTAATGTATCCAGATGACAAAAAAGTAATTTTGAAATTTTTGTGGATAAATGAGAATAATGAAAAATATGATAAATAAAAAAGCGTAATTAGGTAATTTTTTCATTATTATTTTCTATTTTCTATGTTTTCATGGCCCTCTGTTGCATTGATTATTACTATTTTTTGTAAAAAATTACAGACTAGTAGTAATTTATTAGCCATCTATATATTTCCCTTAATTTTCTAATTATACTTTTTAATTTTTCTTCACCAATCTTGCAGTTTAGTTTACTTTAATAATTAAAAAGGGATATATAGTATTGCCCAATGTTGCCATTTTTAAATGGTCATTTTGTGTAAAACTAATCATTAAGATTCTTTAATTATTTTGTCATTAGAGGAGTATTAAAAAAAGATAAATTGTTAGATAATTGATTTATGCATTTGACGCGTTTTTATTTGAGTTTATGGAGTTATAATGTCCTGTGGATCACATGATACTTAAACAAAAACAGATCATGTATAATTTTTTAATAACTATGCATCTTGCATGAGTTAGGGGATTTTTTTTTTTATAATCGTGTGTCTGAATCAATTTACACGTATTTTGTTTAATTTTAGAAAATACATGTCATCTATCATCAATTGTTACTATCAAATAATTCTGTCAACTAAAATTAGAATAAATGAAATAGAATTTCATCAACTGAAATTTAAATCTGCGACTTTATGATGAGAACATATTATATTATTGTTAAACCATTTTAATATAAATTACATACACACACATGCATATATATATATATATATATTCTTTTGATGAAATATTGTTTAGGAAGAATTATGTAAATAGTTATGAATTCAACCACTTTTATTAAAATTAATTGATGAAAATTATATGTAAAATCCATGTATTATATGTGTATAATCATGTATGATTAATATATAATTTATGTATATGACTAGAAAAAGTAAATAATAATCTTAACAATTATTTATCTGAAATCTTAACTGATTGACAATTCAAAATTCGATGAATTGTTGATTTATTTTTTCGTCTTTCTCTTTTAGAATATCAAAATTAAACAAGTGCAACTCAAATTTGTAACATGTATTTGAACTCACACCTTATACCTTAATAATCTCACATTTTATTTTGAAATTATTATTTTTTATCTTATCAAAACTATTGAGGCCAGCCAAAGAAATGATAGATTACTTTTCATGACTTTTTTTTAGTAGAGAAAAAGCAAAAGAAAAAAGAGATGATCAAAATATATAGGGGAATTAAAAAGACTATTACAATAGACTTTTCTTTAATTTAAAATTATAAAGTAAGTCAATAGGTTATTAACCCGTTCAAATTTTAATGAATTGGGCGAATTGAGTTTAATTTTGTGACCCATATACAAATTGAAGAAAGTCACTCGATTGAAATACTAAGTAAGCTCCTCATCTTTCTTTGTATTAAATAAATGCTCTAGCACTTTCTTTTAAGAATGTATCTGGTTCTATTTTTTTTTCGTTTTTTAATCCACCTTTTTCTAAATAATTCAGGTTTTACACTATTTAGAATGGCTTTCTCAATATGAAAAAATCATTCGAGGCTAGAGCTTGGTGCGCTGATTCTCCCCCGGTTTTAGCATGGAATGCCATCCACAGTGAAAGGTAACTAGTTAGTGCGGCGTAAGGAGTCTTATTTGTGCTTGTCGGGGTAAGAACTATTTATTGGAAGTTAGCTACTTACTTAGAGAAAGAAGTTCCTTCCCTTACTATATATTACATATATTACACACAGGCTTCCTCTATCCCTTCGAGCGGGGTAACGAAGGCTACGCCCCTTAGGTGCCTAAGCCTCCTGATCCTACTCCTACTCTTGCGCTAAGTCTTTGTCTCAATGACTGCTAAATCTCTTGCAATGTATCAAAACAAAGATCGCCCAGCCTTTCGGCCATATTATCCTCATTGAGCCCCCGCAGACGACCTGCGCGAAATACTATAAGAGTCACCAGTGGAATGTAGGCCAAACCTATTATAGTCAATATCTCGGAAGCCATACCGGACAAAAATTCTAGAATAGCGCTGGACATGAAAAAATGTATGTAATATGTGAAACGAAAAACTCATTTCGTACCTGACCACTTCGTTCCTCTCTCCGTAGAATACATTGAATGTACAGAAATGGCTTCGTATTAATTCAACTCGTTGAGGAATCGGTGCTCATAACTATCTTTGTAGCTCCAGAATGTTTCAGTTTATGCTCCGGACTATTATCTGGATATACCAAGAAAGATGTATGGTCTAATGAGGCTACTATGAAATATTGACTCATGGGTGGGGATTCTGGTTCATGCTTTCTCTTGGCTATATGGTTCATCCGGGGGAGAGATCGAGCTTCAAGAAATAGTGAATGGTCTTATCAATACACAAATTTCTAACTCCCCGGGAATTTCAATTGCGCTTATATTCATCACTGGTTTTCATCAATGGACTCCTGACGTATACGAAGGAGTGCGGTTCGTTCGAAAAATTCCTACCTCTCTATCTATTCTATCTATCTCTGAGATGTTTGGATCCATTTTGCAAGTTCGTTTAGTTCCTACAAAGGATCGGACTCATGACACTTTCATTCTCGATGTAGAGTTGGTTCTCATCCTACTAGCGGCGAAGTTTGCTGCTCTTCCGCCCCGCCGGCAGCACCATTTATGATAGTGAACGTAGTGAACGAAGTCTGGTACGACCAGCGGGAGTAGCTCGAAGAGGTACGTAGTCGTTTCATCATTCGACCGACGACTGAAAGGAGAGGAAGTGGCCTTTCCATATACCCTAGCCATGATAGTCGCAGAAGGTATTCCGTCGGTGTACACGTCTCTCCTATAGCGAGGGCAAATGAATCCTTTTGCCATATTTTGCCATATAGACTATCAGCTTTTAGAGGGTGCAAAATCGTTTAGAATGAACCGAATCCATTTACCCAAACGGTGTGCGAAAGGAGGAAATTGCCTAGTTTGACTCTATCGCCAGACAAGCAGGGACCATCTATCTACGTAAGGGGAGCCGCTTTATGATAATGAAAGCAAGCAGCAAAAAGCATTAAGGCTGCAAAGACCAATGCACCAATTGCGGTAATTCACTAGTTATTCCAGATGCTCTCCAAAACCAGAGGTTATTTGTATTCCTCGGAAACCAAACCCCCGCCCACATCAATTTCTTGGCCCACTATTGGGCATTGTCTCATTGATAGCAGAGATAGCCGGCAAAGAAGTCTCCATCGAGCCTTAGATTCAATAGAGGTTTATTATAGCTTAGCACGAAGTGATTAAGGAAAGAGCTACTTCGTACCTTGTGTGGACTATTCTTTCCATCTTAGTATGTAAGAGATTGAAGCAAGGAAGGCCGGTAATATCTAATAGAACGAGACCGGAAAGCGCCTTGATTAGTGACGAATCGCCAAAGAGTCAGCGACTACAGCTGTTGAATTTCATTTAGATATCATATCACAATCAGTCAACAGTTGGAAATAGGCCACAAGGGATATCAGATCTCCTTCTTATATACCTTATAAGATACCTTATATACGTCGCCATCTTTCGTTGACGGACAGTAGCGGGGGTCAAGGGAACGAATTTCATTCAGCTTCCGGGGATTGAGTGGACGAAGGGATCACAATAGAAGATAGAAGTCAGATGTACAATGCATATATAACTAGGTTCCATCATAGATAAGCGAGATCTGATCGCGATATACGATATATTTGGCATCATCTCCTTTCTGGTGAACTACACTCACTCTTCAGGCCGAATCCACTTGACGGAAGTTTGAGGGGTGAGAGCAGACCCCGAATAGGGTGAAGGGGATGCCTCATTGGCAGCCGAGAGCAGCCTATTCTGTCTGTAGCAGCAAAGGCAAAGGCCTCGTACAAAGAAGAAAAGAAGTTCCATGACATGGCACTTGCGAGGGCATAACCTCGTAGGCCGGGAATGCCATCAAGAAGCCTTTTCCCGAGGGTTAGGATCAACGAATCTCTTGTTCAACTCATATGAGTTTCACTATGCTAACTATGTGAAAGGAATCTATAGCTCGCTCAACAGAGGTACGTAGTGAACGTAGTCCAGGATCCGATCCGTGCCAGCAGATCAATCATCCTCTTCAACGAAAATAGCATAAAGCTTCTTGCAGGCTTCTGGTGCCCAGAGACTCCTACCTTCATCTTTCCGTGGTCCGAGGTTACTGACTATCTTGAAGATAGTCACTGCATGTGCAGGTTTCCTAGCTGGGGAAAGCCCATTAAATTCACAGCGATGTTCAGGATTACCAAATGTGGGTGGTAAGGAAATTGTCAGAGGCCCACGCCGAAATCAAATATGGATAGGGGGTCGCCCAGGTAAGTACTGGCTCCTGGATCAGTTACTTCTTTTACGTGATAAAAAATTAGAAGACGGAGGCTTTTCAATAAATGGAATTTCCACTTTGAGTTTCGCCCATGCCGACAATTCTTTCATCTGCGAAGATGCATTCGCAGTAGTTGCCCGAATGATGAGACAGAGAAAAAGAAGAGAACTCCCTAGCCTAGCCCCCCTTTAACGGAAAATTATGTCTAGGCCATGAAGAAGGAGAGGATAAGGACCCACCCCTTTAGTATAGTAAATCTTTTTTCGACGCTGGGCTTTACGTGATAGGGGCCTATCTTCTAAGCACATTCTCAACCTTCTTGATGGATGCCCCCCTAACGTGGGGCTCTTTACAGGTTAAAGTGCAGATGGATGATTCTGCCATGAGGGCCTTTTTCTTTCTCTTCGTCTTCCTCACCTCAGATGACTCAAAGAGGGAGAGATAGAGTATACTTCATCCTCTTCTTCCCCTTCGACAACCAATCTTCTTCTGCTTCTTTCTCTAACGGGGACGGTTCCTGGTCACCCTTCTCTTGTGGGGGTGCTTTTAGTAATTGCGATGCGGCCTTCACAAATACAGTTTGCGAAGACGGCGGAGATGACCAGGGGACACTAAAGTCTTCCGTCGGACGGTCCTAGATCATCTTTTTCTGGAGCGACGACAAAATAAAGGTGGCCTTGCGGATCGATCCTTTCCCAACCCGCCTTTTTCTGTCTATCCCATGCTCTTCATCATGGATAATGCCTTATGAAAAAAGCGCTTTGATGACGCGGCCAGGATTGGCGGAGTCGGAATCGGATTGCGAGGTAGAGCATTCCGGATTCTCTGTTGGCAATTCGTCGACAAATCACTCTCTGTATGAGGTATAAGACTTTTTTATTGCTTAGTGTGAGTTAACAGTATTAGATTTATAAGGTGCAAGGATGGAAGAGTTTGAGGAGCGGAAGCCACTGGTGCATAAGCAGATGCAGGTATGAAGTGGCGAGATATTCCTTTCACATAGTTAGACTCATTCGACTTCAAGGAGAGGGTGACTGATAAGGAAGCTCGAACGAAGTGAGAGGAGTGAATCGACTTCAAGTATAGGAGTGAAAGAGCTCGACTGAAAGGAGAGGAGTGAAGGGTGACTGATAAGGAAGCTTGACTTACAGGAGAGGGTGACTGATAAGGAAGCTCGAACGAAGGAGTGGAATGAAATGGAACGACTACAAGCGTCCGGGGAGCGAAAAGGCTATTTCCTCGATGGGACGAAAGAAGCAAAGAGCCTCCTCATAGCACTACTTCTCAGAGATAGAGTTATAAGAAAGCAATAGTGAAGTTTTCACAAGTAAACTACTTCTCTGCCCTTGCGGTTCGAAGGTGCCATCCATGGGTATCTGGCGAAGAACGGCCATCAACCAATCATGGACAGGGGCTAACAACCTCTGATTGACGTAGTTTCCTATGCGGGTTGATAGGGAAGAATCAAAAAAGAAGATGAGTGATCTGCCCCAGTGGATGAGCCAGAAGTGGGTGAACCGTAGTTTAACCCGGATTTCGATATCATAGAAGTAAAAAATACGAGGTGATCCTCTAATTATGAGAATAAGTGCGCCCTTAGTTGCGAGGTGAATTAGACCATAAGATAGGTCCCGGAGATGTGGAAATAGGAAATTGGACCTGGTCTTTTGACCGACGAAATGCGTAGGAAGTGGTGATGCTACGTGAAAAGTTCTTGAAGGATGGTCTAAGACTGAAGAATTCCATTCCACCTGAGGCAAGCTATGGCGGGAAGTCTATTTTATCCCCAACTAATTAAATTACCTGAATAAATCGAAGAACCTAATGGATCGAACTCATAGGTTCAATTCCTTTTCTTATTTAAGTAGCTGCCCTTTCTGTCTCACTTGATGAGGATTTCAAAGCTCTTCCTTCATCCTGTGTTCCTGAACGGGAGGGACAATTTGAAGATAGAGAAGATCTTCCATTGACCCTGCTCTTGTGAACGAATGAATACCATTCTAGTAGAGTTGACTTGGATGGAAAGCCGATCCTCTGACTCCCAATCGGGTTGCCTTCCCAGGTCTCGCCGGTCTTGCCTGTTGGAGCACGAACGCATCAAACTGAAAGCTTTTAACCTTTAATAAAAGCAAGTGAAGAATGACACTTAACGCAGGGTCTTATCTATTCGATTTGACAAGAGGGGGAAACTGAAAGCAAGTAACTTCCCTCTCCCTTACGGTCGAGTCCCCCCTCTCCTTACAGTCTCACTTCCTTAGCAGTCACCCTCTCACTTCGTTCGAGCTACTTCTATCCTCTCCCGTTGGTGGAGTGAGAGAGTAAGAACTTAATCCCCCGGGAGTTCGCTTCTTGCTCCAAATGAGTCCACACGCCCCTGGGCGAAGATTTGAGGAAAGACCTAGAAAGATCACTCCCTCGCTCCGGATGGATCGATCTGGAATTAGATTCATTTGACGCACACCTGGTGAAAGGGAAAGGAGGAAATAAAATGGAACCTCTTTGTGCTTTGCTCGCCACGCCGTCTTTACCAACTCACAAGCAGTGCCAATGAACAGATCGCAAATAGCGAGTTCTGAAGTTAGCAATTGAGAAGGCGGACAGGGGAAAAAAGAGTCTATTTATGCCCCAGAAGCAAGCAAGATGAGGACCAGGCGCACGAATCGCCTCCGCAGGAAGCTAACCCGAAGCACCGTCCCCCAGGAAGCGGGGGCAACAAGGCATTCTTCTTAACTGCCTTTCTTTCCCTTTCCCATGACGAGATTTGATATCTTGGCAAGCCCCCCTTTCGATCTTTGCCTGTCCGACTAAGCCGGGCTGGGCTTTAAAGAATAGATTTTCTTTGACAGGTGTGGAACCTTGTAAATATTCCCTGCGTTCTGGAGAGGGAAGAATGATGGGTCGCTGAGAAAAAAGGATTTATCCCAGAATGAATGAACCCGAACAGACCGCCGCTTCTGCTTTCTGCCATATGGGTTCAAATCGAAGATCAAAGTCATCCAAAGTTACTCCACGAACGGAGTTAAGCTTTCTCTTCCCTGGGTTCGATATTCGTATTGGACGAGACCTCGTACTTTGCTAGACTGCTCGCTGAGCAGAAAGGATAAGGAATTGGTAGAAGAGAGGGGACTTCGCTTAGCAACCCCCGTGAGGTCTTTTACGCTGGTTGTTGGGTGATTGCTAATTCAAGTCTTCAACGTCAAAGCAGGGTGGTTGGGGAAGAGAAAGCGGAAAGGTACGAAGTAGTGAGACCGTATAGTAGCCACCTGGGCAACCTTCCTGGCGCTGGCTCCACGGTTGACTGCTAATTCCATTTCCACATGATGGAGATGCCAGCCTTCTCAAGTGGCTTTTCGCCCGGGGGGCTTCTGACATGATGTCTCCTTCAGATGAAGATGAAAGCAGAATAGAAAGCCAGGCCAGGGGGAAAGTTTTCAGGCCTCCACGGCCGAGCGAATCCTTGCGAGACCGAAGGAGTTCTAGGGGAAGAAATGAGATATTTTCTTTGGGTGGTACGAGCTTCCTTATCAGTCACCCTCTCCTTTCAGTCGAGCAGCTTTACCCCTATACTTTCAGTCTCATGAGTTTCACTATGTATTCATAGAATGTCTCGCTGCTCCGTCCCTTCACTACGTTAAGTTTCATACTTTCATTAAGTGTCATTTCAGTGTAATAGTTTCATTGCCTTAAGTTTCATTAGCAGCTTGAAAGTGGAATTGCTTGAAAGTCGAATTAATTAGGCAGTTCGTTCAGTGCTAACACCTAGCGTTCAGTGTAATAGTTTCATTGCCTTAAGTTTCATTAGCACTTTCAAGTTGAATTGCTTTCAGACGATCGTCTCCGACTCCCTAAAAAAGAGGATTGGTGACCTAGATGGTCTTACTTCATATGGAAAGAAAAAGATCTGCCTTTTGCGGGAAGAATCGCTCGAAAGCACGGGATGGGCCTTCCTTTACGTCATCCACCACCCATCTCAACTCGTAATTTGAAGAAGAAAGAAGATCAAGTTAGTACACAGAGTCTTCCCCTGCCTGTCCGGGCGTCTTAGGCGCACCTGTCAAACTCAATATCCCTTTCCAGCCATGAAGGGAAGCCCTCTTTGATAAGGGGCGTGAACTTTTTGTTCCTTTCCTCTAAGTCAAGCTGCGTTCAGTTGATTCGGAAACATAGGCCTAGGGCGGTGCTTCGGGGAAAGCAAGGACGAATTGGTAATTTAGTTCGGGGAGGAGCTAGCTTTAGGGAGGCTGGCAGGACACCCGAGCATTTTTCATTTCCCAATCGAATTTCTCACCCCCCAAATTTAGCTTTCCTCCGGGAGCGATAGCGAAGCCAATCCGGGTAGGCGCACTGTCCTTCTCTGTCCTCAGCCTGTCTTTGAGCCCCGCCCTCCCTATTTCACTTTTAAGGCATAGGAGGCAAGGATGGATAGCACCTCCGGCTATTCTTTTTTTAGGAATAAGGAGAAATGGAATGTGCTTTCCAATGCGTGTGCGGTAAGCATGAGCCTTACCATGGATCACAATTGTGGAGTGTGGTCTTTCAAAACCAGCCCAATCCCGGCCGCAAAAGAATCTTCCTTGCTTCCCCCCGCCTTTTTTGACACTTTTGGTCGCCTGCTATCTTGAAACCTCTTTGCTTGCGGGGGCAGGAGTGGAAGGACCAAGGAGGATCCTATCCGTCAGGAGAAGGAGTAGGAGCGACGAAACTCCGGTATGGCGACTGGAGAGTGCGCTCCCTCTCGTCCTGCTTCCCCTCGCTCTTGCAACTTCGTACCTTCGCCCTGTCCGGGCTTTAAAGAATATATTGGATTTGTTGAAGGAATTAATGACTTTTGAAGCAGTCAGATAAGCCCTTTCCCGGCTTTGTTTGCAGGAATGATCCCGGGCGTTTGCATCACCCTTGGTTGAAGTGTCCTATTGCCTTCTGCTACGAAAAAGGGTTGTTGTGATAAGAAAGGCTCTCTCTCTCGCTCTGTGGTCTTGTATACAAGTGGCGTGAAGCAATATCTCACCCGGACCGGTGCGCCTCGTTAAGGCATTACTCCGTAGTGGAGGAATTCTGGTAAATTTAGCCTAAATATGACCTCCTAAGTATTCCTCAATGACCGATAGCGTACAAGTACCGTGAGGGAAAGGTGAAAAGAACCCTAGTTTTTGGGCAAGACAAGAAAGGAACTCGCCCTTTGACACCAAGGGATAAGAGCTGATTGCTGGCGATGACAGAAAGACATTATATGAACAACTGGATTAAAAGTGCTCAAATTCGGATTCTGGCGCAAATATTCACTTGTAATACCTTAAAATGCGTTTAAGACACACCTATCA
>JAOTQR010000100.1:22735337-22754946 GCA_025774065.1 Solanum ossicruentum | reverse complement strand
AATAAAATAAACAAAAAATTAAATTGATTTTCTGTATTTTATCTTTAGAATTATATTAGGGTAGGTAAGTTGATGTTGGCTTTTTTGACTACTTTATTATTGACATTTGGTAAACTCATAGTCATAGCAAAATAAACAACTTTTCTTTTGAAAAGAAAAATGTGGGAAAAGTTTGAATAATCAATGAGAAAGTGACATTTTAAATATGACAAAAATAAAATAAAAATTGACCCTTCACAAAACTTTCATTATTAAAAATATAAAAGTTTGAGCTTTCTAGTATGACATTAATGATAATTTTGAAAATTTGAACCTTCATCATAATCTTTTTAGTTATATCATATAAAAATAGAGATAAAATCTATATATATATTCACGCTCTCTTGGATCTTATTTTGAAATTTTGCTGAACATGTTATTTTATATGAACAATAATAACAATAATATATTCAGTGAAATTCTACAAGTGAGGTTTGGGAACATTAAAATATCACAGACTTTATCACTATCCATACAAATAGAAAAACTATATACGAATGACCCTCTTCTAAGAAAAATTATCTCCAAAGGCAAAAAATATTAGATATGAAACAAAACGATTAGAGTAGAAAACAAATGATAATTTGTAAAGACAATAAAAGTAACAAAATGAATGATGGACAATAACAACACAATATATAATGATACGACTATCTCTAGCAAACTACTATATCTCAAGGTCAGACATTATCCTACCCTATTGGTTAGCCGTCTAACCTTCTACCCTAACACGCGACCTCCACTTATTTCAATCTAAGGTCATGTTCTCGATGATATGAAGTTATGTTATATCCTATTTAATCATCTCCCCCAATACTTTTTCGATCTTCCACTATCTTTCCATGTAACCCCTGCATCCATCTTGTTATACATATCAGTTTTAATTATTTTACGATAAAAATACTTTAAATTGCAGCTCCTCATAATATTTTATTTATATAATGCACTGAAAAATAGAAACATAAACCGTGCAAGTCTCTGCTTCTAGTGATTGATTAAGCGTGTGTTGTTTCTAACATGCGCTGAGAATGAGGCACATGATACCGAGAACCTTCATCATAACCCATTCCACATGATTTTCCCTTTTCATCCCTCTCTTTTTTTTTTCCTAATTTTTCGCTCCATGTTTGATATCTGTTTTGAGCCTCGATAAATTTCAATTCATATTGAAAAGTTCCTCTTTGAGGTAAAACATTATCTATCAAAACTGATTTCATTCTCAGAGTTCGAAAATGATGAAAGAATTCTTACTCTTCTATTAGTATATAATTTTTATGGTAATAGCAAAATCAAAATTTTACTAGAAAATTCGAAATATAAAAAGGCTAAAAAGATTCAGCATCACAAAATCAAAGATAGAATGAAATACTTCCTCTAGATCACTATATTTGTCACATTTTTTTCTTTATAATAAGTCCATCAAAATATTTTGTATTTTGATTATTGTATTTATATTTATTATTTTTAATCATTTAAAATTTGAAATCTCTCTTTACTCTTTCTTCAACAATTACGAGAGGGTTAATCTAAACATCCACAATATTCAAGTAGGTCTATGTGCTCTTCACTTGAGTTTTATATGCTAATTAATAAATATTGTAAAATTATCTCTTGATTTTATAAAGTGAACAATTATTATTGGACATTTTAAAATAGTATAGGGGCCAAGTAAAATTGAACGGAGGGAGTAGTAAATAATCGAAGTAATTTTACCAAATTACTTTTTGAATATAAGAAATACTCCCTCTGTCCATCTTTACTTTCCCTTATTGACTTGATACAAAAATTAAAAAATAGTAAATGATATGAATAATTTTACCAAATCACTTTTCGAATATAATAAATATATGTCTTGAAAATTGTAATAGGGATATGACTATAATTAATAATAAGGGTAAATTAGGAACTAAGTGTAGAATTATCTTTCGATTTCATAAATTGTACAAATATTATTGAACATCCTAAAATAATATAGTAGACAAATAAAGATAAACGAAGAGAGTAATTAGTGAGTACTAGTACTACTATTGTGCCCATTCACCATTAGAGTAAATCAAATTTAACAATTAATAAAGATGATAGTGGAATAATAAATTGATAACTACCAATCAACATTAATAAAGATGGTAGTGGAGCAACAATTGACAAGGAATTTTTCATTTTTAATTGAAAATTCTTAGATTTATTCTTGAAATAAATTCAAATTTAATCGATCCAAATGTTGATACCTATCACCCAGCAGGAAATAAAAACAAATAAACTACTAATATTAACAAAAAATCGAAAGGTCAAAAAGGGTGAAGAAGTATAGGGGTAAATAAGTAATTAAAAAAGATTATCACTTTCACATGGAATGTAAGTTTAGCTTTACCTAATTATTTTTTCCCCCCAAAACAATGATTAGCTGTTCCCCAATAAAATGATTAGCAATTAAAAAAGATTTTTAAGCCACTAAACAAAAGCAAAAATAATAGTAATACACTAGTTGCAAATACAAATAGTTTTGCATAAACGGAATAATATTATTAATTATTGTTATATTTAATAAATTAAAGTTCAAGGAATGATCCCATGTTTGCATTTATTCTTCTCCATGAATACATCATTTTCATATATGATTATTTGTAAACTCTAACATGTTGAGATATTAGTATATTGGTCTAAATTAGCTTTATAAGTTCTAAAGATTCACATGAATTAATATTGTAAAAAAACAAAGAACCAATTGTCCAACACTAATACTAAAAATTTGATTTTCAACAATTTTTTATGAGCGTTTTGAAGAAAATGATAAATATTTTTATTTTTTTTTCTCGAAAGCAAGGGAAAATCATAGTCACTATCTTTTGAGTGTGTACATGGTAAATTCCTACTCCTATGCAATAGCTCGTAAACCACATAAGAGAGAAACAACCCGCACTAGGCAACCATACCTCGCAAACCACATAAGAGAGATAACCTGTATTAGGCAGACCCAATGAGACGAGCTCGACCCAGAAGGCAAACACCTGCTTTTATGCAATAACTCATAAACCACATGGGAGAGATAATCCGTACTAGACAAAGTCGATGCGACGAGCTCGACCTAAAAAGCAAACACATTGCTTTTGCTGGTAAGGAGTTTCGAATCTGGGACCTCCAACATGGAAGTTTCAAGCCAAATCACTAGATCACCCCGAAGAATTTGTTGAGAAGTATTTTATTCTTAAAAATTTTCTCGAAGTAAAATTGTATTTAGTTCAACGCTAACATATATATATATATATCAAACATACAATTATCTTTATTAAGGATTACTTTATTATCAATATGAAATTTTAACTCGTTACAATATCAAATACGAGATAAAATAACTAAACGAAAGAATATCTGGCGAAAACACGTCAAATTTATGAGTATTAAGGTATTGTACCAATAAACAATTTTGTATTTATGGAGAAAATATTCAAAGTTGATCAATCAAAGCCACGCTTGTTAAGGCCCACACTTCCTTTAGTCCGCCGCTCAATCTATTATCTCCTTCCCCATTTTCTACTTCAATTTTTTCTAATTTAACCTTTAGTTTTTGAACCCCAAAATTCTTCTACTTCTTCAGCTCATAAACTGTCTCTGTTTCCAGCACCAAATCTCTCTTTGGACCCAAGTTTTTCTTTTTTAACTAAGTTGGTGTCGCTTAATAGTAGTTTCCACTCAAAGGGGTTGTTACAGATTTAGATTCTTGAATTCACTCTTAAGCTTTGTTTCTGTTTACTTTAGTGTTTATCTTTCTTCCCTCACTTCTACAAAAGACAACTTTATCTTTTTCCAGCTTTTCTTTCTTTGTTTTCATCTCTTATTTAAATCCACCGTCTTGGATTTATCTTTTGAATCTTTTGCTTTCTGGTTCTTTTTTTCCCTTTTTGGTGGCTCTTGAAGTTCTTGGAAACTGTTTATTCAGATGGGTTCTGGGGTTTTGTAGAAACTTTAGGGGAGGAATTATTTGGGGGAAAAATGAGAACTTGTGTTTTATTGCAAGTTTTAGCTACTGTTGGACTGGTTCTTGGGATCTGTGATGCTTTTCCATCAAATGAAGGTGTGTACTATCAACTCAAGCTTAGATCTTGATGTAGTTACTGCAATAAAGTTTCAATTTTTGTTGTTTAATTGCTCATTTAGAGTTAAATGCTGAGTGTTTTGTACTGTTTTTTTTAGTAAAGATCTTGTATTTTCTTGTTTTGATGTACTTGCTGTACTTTGCTGCCATATTTTCTTGCTACCATTGTTCGAATTGTTTTCTTTTCTCTCGAGCTGAGGGTCTATCGAAAACAGGAGATTGTAATTCAAAGATTAGGTAGTGTATTCTGAGTGAAGCTGATGGGAGACTCTTTGTTGCTACAGTTTATGCTCTGAATACCTTCAAGGAAGCTATATATGAAGACCCTCTTCTGGTTTTGTCAAATTGGAATGCTTTAGATTCAGATCCTTGTGGTTGGGTTGGAGTCTTTTGTTCTATGGCTCAAGATCATGTCAAAAAAATGTGAGTTAATTGTCTTCAATTTTCTGTGCTATGCATTGGTAGGTTGTGTGGATCTTTTATGGATTCAAGTTTAGTGCAAATGAGTCTCTAATATGCATTTCCACTGGATCGTGTCACAGTAACATTTCTGGCGCTTCGCTGAAGGGTTTTCTTTCACCCAACTTGCATATACTCTCCTCTTTGGAAGAATTGTAAGTTGTTTCCCTATAGTTTTGTAAGATTACATAGTTCAGGTTGTTCTTTGTAGAAGCTTATGTTATGCGTTGGCAATATGCAGAATTTTGCATGGAAATGTACTGATTGGAACAATTCCTAAAGAGATTGGCTTATTGAAAAACCTGAAGGCCTTGGATTTGGGTGCTAATCAGCTAACTGGACCAATTCCTCGTGAGCTTGGCAATTTGACTAACATAATGAAAATGTTAGTCTAACTCGAATTTTGTAGGTTTATTCGTACTTGCCTTTGCCTTTCCTCGTTGAAGCTCCCTTACTTTTCTAGCTTTTATGTGTCTCTGCAGAAACCTACAATCTAATGGATTAACGGGGAAATTGCCTGCTGAACTTGGTAATTTGAAATACCTTGAGGAACTTCGGTTGGACAGGAACAAACTCCAAGGATTAGTGCCTGCCTATAGTGGATCAGATTTTACAGCCGGTGATCATGGAATGTGAGTTGATCTGCTACATCGTGTACTTTATCTTTTTTCCTTTTGAATTTTCTGGTATATGGATAAGGATTAATACATGATTGTCTGTTTATTTGCAAGATATTTTTGGTTGTCCTTAGAGCATTTTCCATGTAGGCTCTCTAGGATTCTGTGTGATATTCGAAGGATTGAGTGACCAAAGAATCTAATTTTTCGATCTTCTGATTATGCCAGTCATTGTCTGGGATGATTATGAAAGAGTCCAGAGAAGTGATGCTTACGGGATGAAGTTTATTCTTTCTGTCAGCATTGTCTGACACATACTTCCCTCAGATTGACACTCGTGGCTGTTTTACTTGAATCTAGAGTAGTATATTCTGTTTCAGCATAGCAACATCCTAGACTTCATCTGTGGGGAGTCGGGACCAGTAAGTGTTGTTTGATGGGAGTATGGGTGAATTTGGGGACTCCCAACGGATTGTGATTTTCGCTAGCCTTTATTATTGACCAATGTTACAGAGTTCAGCATGTATGCTTCAAAAGTTTAGCAAAGATGTTCTTGGAAACGGTCTGTATTTCTCTTAAGAAAAATGAGCTAGACCTGTTTAGTGTGGTCTCATGTCCAATGCATGTATCTCTATCTAACCATTAGTTTCTTATTTTTTTTTCTGTTATACCCTTTTAGGTATGCCGCTGGTGCCCGGCCTACTGGTTTTTGTCGCACATCCCAGCTTAAAGTAGCTGATTTTTCATTCAACTTTCTTATTGGAAGCATACCAAAGTGTTTGGGTTACCTTCCAAAGTTAGTTCTTAACTCCGTGCCATAATTCTTGTTTCGAGGGCAAATATTCAAAGCAGCGCTCTGATTACTCTTCTGATGCCTGTTATTTGTGTTGCCATAGATCTAGCTTTCAAGGAAACTGCCTTCAAGACAAAGATCCGAAACAGCGCTCTGCTGCTCTATGTGGTATGTAATGCTACATGAGCTTTTCTCTGAAGCCAGTATACAATCTCATATTATAATTTATTATAATATTACTGAACTGGTTGTGTTGACATCACATTATAGGTGGCACTCCGCCTCCCACTAGCCATGCATCAACACTCAATAATAAGCACAAGGCTGTTGAAGAACCGAGACATCAGGCTTCTTCCAAGCCCACTTGGCTTTTGGCTTTAGAAGTGGTGACAGGAGTTATGGTGGGTTCTCTCTTCATTGTAGGTCTTGTGACTGGCCTTCAGAAGCTTAAGAACAAATCCTCCATCATACCTTGGAAGAAATCAGGAAGTGAGAAAGATCATATGACAATTTATGTAGGTTAGTACTATCATGCACTTGAACTTGCACACTTAGTATTGTCAGCATTGACCCTAATCTTCGTTTCTGTTTGCCGCTGATGTTTCTTTGTAGATACTGGTATGTTGAAAGATGTCGTAAGATACAGCAGGCAAGAACTTGAGGTAGCTTGTGAAGATTTCAGCAACATCATTGGATCATCACCAGATAGTTTAGTTTACAAAGGAACCATGAAAGGAGGACCTGAAATCGCTGTAATATCGCTTTGCGTCAAAGAAGAGCACTGGACAGCCTATCTAGAGCTTTATTTTCAGAAAGAGGCAAGTCTCGTTCTTTCTTCATGATCACTAGTTGTCTCTCATAGGCAGTAGAGAAGATCCAAAAGTTTGAATCTTTAAGTTCAATGCTCTAACTCCTGTTAATTTACATTTAGGTGGCAGAATTGGCCAGAATAAATCACGAGAACGCGGGGAAACTTCTAGGCTATTGCAGAGAGAGTAGTCCCTTTACGAGGATGTTGGTTTTTGAATATGCATCTAACGGGACATTATATGAACACCTTCATTGTGAGTAAAGTGAATTAAGTTTTTCGTGTGTACTTATGCTTTCAAGTTGAATTCTAATTCTTTGAATGTATCATAGATGGAGAAGGATGCCAACTATCTTGGACACGCCGTATGAAAATAGTTATTGGCATCGCGAAGGGACTGACATATTTCCATTCAGAACTTGACCCTCCATTTACTATATCTGAATTGAATTCAAATTCTGTATACCTCACCGAAGATTTTTCTCCCAAGGTAAACAGCGCTAAGCAATTCTTCCCATTTTTATTCCCCTTAAGCTTGGTTACCCCATTATGCTCTTAAGCAGTCTACAAAAAACTGTCATTATATAATTGTCTTCTCAAAGTTTATTTAATTTGGCGCAGCTTGTTGATTTCGAAAGTTGGAAGTCAATAATTTCCAGATCAGAGAAGAATTCGGGTACTATCAGTAGTGAAGGAGCAATATGTGTCCTTCCAAATACTCTAGAGAGCCGTCATCTTGACGTCCAAGGTAACATTTATGCATTTGGAATACTGCTACTCGAAATTATCAGTGGGAGACCTCCATATTGCAAAGACAAAGGGTGCTTAGTAGATTGGGTAAGCATTTTCTTTCCAAACGAAAAGGTTGAGTGTGATGGGGCTTTCTCAGTAGAACTAGTTTAGCAAACGCGTTGGCAGGACCTGAATTCAACCTTTTACATGCAGGCTAAGGAATTTCTTGAAGTGCCGGAGGTATTATCATACGTTGTGGACCCTGAGTTGAAACATTTCAAAGAGGAAGATCTCAAAGTGATTTGTGAGGTGATCAATCTTTGCATCCACCCGAGTACGAGTAGGAGGACTTCCATGAAGGACTTGTGTGCTATTCTGGAGAGCAACATCGACACTTCCATCACTGCAGAGCTCAAGGCGTCTTCTTTGGCATGGGCCGAGCTTGCACTTTCATCCTAACTGACAGAAGGCTAACAGTATATATATATATATCTCCGAAATATGTAATTGTCTAGCGCTTTCTCCTCTTCGTTTTTTGACCTCTCGGTTTCGTTCCCAATGTTCTTGAGTGATGGTTGAGTTCATGTAAATTTTGAGTCTGTAGGATAAAGTTAGAGTTGAAGAGATGCTAATGTTGATTCTTTGTAAACAACTGGTTCTTATTAAAGTGAATGAATGAATGAGTGTTCATAGTGAATGAAGCACCAGATGGACACAAAAATGACCACATTTTATAAGTTTCATTATGTAGTGGAACTCACTCGAGTTTCGAAAATGAATCTTGGGTTTAACTCAACTTTAAAACAACTGCAACGAATGATAAAAAAATGGTTCGTATATAGATGCATATATTGATAAAAAAATATACTCTGATATATAGTTATACATCATAGATATATGAGTATACATTATTATATAATATCGATACATTACATTTACATATAGTCATATTGTTAAAAGTGATTTTTATTGCCTGTACATATATCGTTATCGATTTGGCCTAATATACTTGAATCCAATTCGCGTAAGTATGAATAGCATAAATCTCGTAGTATTAACTGTAAAAGGTTAATTATATTATTTTTGGAAATTTTCCTTCTTTTTTATTTTCAAATGATAAAAATTCATCAAAAATTAAAGAATAATTCAGAATACATTAGCAAACACTCGGATGTATAGGTTGTGATACATTACTTAATGAGAAGAATGTATCCAAGGGAAGATAAATATGTATTCGAGAGGGGATTGACATATCCGAGAATAGATAAGGATAGGATACAGATGTATTCGAAAGGAAATTTGTGTAATTTTTAAAATAGTAGAGAATCTTTAAGATTTTATATAATTTTTTCTTCTTATAATCAGATTCTTATTTAAGATTCTACTTAAAAAGGAGCAATCAACATTTATTTTTATGTTAAATAAAGAAAAAAAACTTTTTTGGACGTTTTTTTTTACCATGCTTCAGAAGATAACGTTTTCAATATTTTTTTTTAATATAGAAATTACTTTAAATCTTTTATACACCTAGCCTTATATAACACTTTTCTCATAGTAGCAAAATCCTCATACTTAAAAAAAATGCATCAAAGAATTGTTAAAGAAATTTTATTGTTGGTAGGTTTATTTTTGTGTTATAATGGAGTACAAGGAAAAAGAAAGTTATCCAAATTGGAAGACATGGAGTTTGAGAAACAACTAAAACTTTTGAACAAGCCAGCAGTGAAAATCGTTAAGGTATTTCGATTTTATTCATATATAATAAATTTATAAGTTTCATCAAATATTTATTATTTTTATTTGATAAATATCACCTTTAATCTTGCAAATTTGCAGACAAAAGGCATTATAATGATGTATCTAAAAACTAATTTGGACATTTCAAATTGAGTGCAAATATTTTTTTTTCTTTTTTTAATAGTTGTCATGTTATGATCTATGAATAATTATTTTTGTTTTGTTGTTTTGTATTTAAAAGGTACATATTGAATAGCAAGATGTATAACTACCATAATTAAGGTATCCTATTTATGTTTTTTTTTTTTCATTTACAGACTAAATATGGAGATACATATGACTGTGTTGATTTCTACAAACAACGTGCGTTTGATCATCCGTTATTGAAGAACCATAATTTTCATCCTCAGGCATATCTCTACACTCATTTTACTTTACTTTTTTTTTTGTAAACATATATAATATTGTGATATACAATTAAATATTTGGATGAACAGATGAAACCTACTTTACCTATGATAAAGCAAAATTCATATGCCTCAACAACTAATAAGTTATCGACAATATGGTCAAAAGATGGAGGTTGTCCTGATGGAACTGTTCCCGTTAAAAGAATTACAAAGAATGATCTTATAAGACAAAGAGATATGCCACTACCTGAACCTGCCAAATTCGATGAATTTGTAGGGGTAAGATAATTTATGAACAATTTAATACTTTTACTTGAGTAATTCATAAATACATATTGTGGCAAGTTTAATTAGTATCAATTATTGTGGCAAAACTCATATATTGCAATTCATCTAATGCAGATCAATAACAATAGTGAGCAAAAAGCAAGCTACTCACATGGATATAGCGGTGGCAAGTTCAATCCATATAAGGTAAAAGGAATTCATTTTATCCAAATTTATTTTAATGGATCACTCATATTTCCTAAATGAGTAAATATGGATTGATTTATTTTAAAAGCTCGTACGAAATATGGTCAAAATGGTAAAATGTGGGTGCCCATATAGACCTATAGATCCCCCAATTCATAACAAAAAATTCTTAATTGCTCTAAAAAAAATTATTTTTTTTAAAATTTTTATTGGGGTGAACATAGATATCGAAAAATCTAAAAATCGAACCAAACCAAACTAATTCAATTTTTTGATTCGATATTGGTGTTCTTTTTTCAAAAGTTCAGTTCTTCGGTTCAGTATTTGATGTAGGGGTCTCAAAACTTCAGTATACCAAATAACCGAACTTTTATTTAAAAAATAATTTTTTTTATATATAATATTAGATCAATATTTATTTATTTATTTATTTATTTATTTATTTATAATTTTCTAAATCGAACCGAATGTCCACTCCTAAATGTTGATAACGTATAAATTTAATTTTTTTTAAATTTTTTATTGAGATAAGTATAAATATCAAAAAATCAAAAAAAAAAAAAACTAAACCAAACTATTTATCATATTTTCATGATGGATATAAGGTATATAAATATGCTATCATATTTTCATTTTTCCTTTTTGTGAATTATTTTCTGATCCTTTTATTTTAGTTGCATTTGAAATAACAAATGTAATAAGTTTAGTTACAATTTGGACCTTCTTTTTTCCCTTTCAAAATATCAAATTGCTTTTTAGGACTAGCCCTACTTTGGATATATAATATGTATAAGTTAATAAAACGTTTCTTTTATATTCAGCGCGCAACAGTTCGAACTCTCGACAATTCAAATGCAAAGTTTTCTGGAGCTGGAATGGCAACTAGTTTGTACAATCCTAAAGTTGAAGGCAAACAACATAGTGCTTCTCGAATAAAAATTGAAAAAGGATCAGAAACTTTACAAGTTGGTTGGAGAGTAAGTTTAACTAATCTATTACATCATAATATAATTAAATTATTTCATAGGAAAAAGTATCTCTAAGATGTCAATTATCTAAAGTGTTTAATGTAAATCCATACTTACCTATTATAATATCGTTGTTTCATATTTCAGGTGGATCCAGTATTATATGGAGATGCTAAAACTAGACTTTTTATACATTTCAAGGTAACTTGTCTAATTACTTTGTTGTTTTCAATAAGGAGGTGTGCATGAGTAAAATTATATATATATAGACAATGTTGAGTTTTATTACTACTGTGGGGTACTACTGGGTATGTTGTTGTTGTTGTTGTTGAGTTTTATTTGACTTCTTTATTTGTTAATTTCGTTATGTTTTGAATCTTTTTAGCATAAATCTTGATTTAGCTACTGAAAATATGTCTTTTATGTTTTGTAGATAGGTAACACCCAAGGTTTCAATACAATGTTGCCTGTCTTTGTTCAAAAAAACAAAGATATACCTCTTGATTTTTCATTTGAGAAACGAATTTCAAAACGAGGAGGCAAAACATGGGAACTCCCGATGTACATTTATAAGGTACTTTTATAGTTTCATTCATCACGATTTTTTTATTATGACTATATATACATATATATATTATATATTATATACTGACACTAATAACTTCTTCGAAATAAGGATATAGCCACCGGAAATTGGTGGGTTCTATTGGACTCATACAATATCCCAATTGGTTTTTGGCCGGGTATTCTCTTCACCGAGTTGGCAGGCTTTGCTACAAACGTTGAGTGGGGAGGAGTCGTATATAATCCATCAGATGCACCTGAACCTCCGATGGGTTCGAGTTATTTTCCGATCGGAAACAGTAGCTTTGATGGGTATTGCAGGAGCATTACAGTTTCAAATGAGGAAGGATATTCATCAGTTGATATAAATGAAGTAATTTGGCATACTGATGATATTTTTTCATATAAGGTTTTCTTCAAAAAACTGCAAGGTTCAGATAATTCTACTTATGCTTTTTATGGTGGACCTGGTAGTCGTGGACAAGTGTAATGATTGTAAATTATTCCTATAAAGATATTTATGTTTAAAGTCTACATAAATATATATTTATGTTTAATGACTTGTGGATACGTAGCACACGGATTGCAAATGATACATTACTTATCGTTAATTTTTTCGTAGGGATAATTAAACAAAATAACCCTTCGATTATAAATTATTCATTAAAAGAGCTCAATTATCAAATTTATCAAAAATGGACATTTGGCACTTTTTGATTAAAAATGAAGTACAGTTCGTTTATAGATTATTGATAAAAATATATACTCTGATATATAGTTATAAAACATAGATATACGAGTATACATTATTATATAATATTGATACATTGCATATACATACATGTATACATACATATATCTATCTATCTATCTATCTATATATATATATATATCACTAACTTTTTTTTATGTAAATTAAAATTTTACAATATTTGGTGCAAACAAAATTAACTTATATTTCATATATTTATGGAACTTACCCTTTTTATTATAATATTTTTTTTTATAATTCATTAGATGATTGAGAAATTCAAAGATTATGATATCTTGAAAAGGAACAATCAACATTTATTTTTTTGTTAAATAAAGATAAACTTTTTTTAACATTTTGTTGACCATAAGATAACGTTAATTCAATAATTTATGTAGAAATTTACTTTAAATCTTTTAAATTCCTACTTTATATAACATCATTCTCATACATAGTAGCAAAATCCTCTTACTTTAAAAAAATGAATAAACTTAAGCTGCATCAAAGAATTGTTCAACAAATTTTGTTGGTGTTATGTTTACTTTTGGGTTATAATGAAATACAAGGAGAAAGAAGGGTATCCAAATCGGAAGATAAGGAATTAGAGAAACGACTAACGTTTTTGAACAAGCAAGCCATTAAAATAGTTAAGGTATTTTGATTTTATTCGTATATAATATGTTTATAAGTCTCGCAAAATATTTATTATTTTTTATTTGATAACATCACTTTTATCGAGATTCATGGTTTGGTGGGGATAGGGGTGGGGGTGCGAATCCCTCTTTCACAAAGATTTTTTTGGGTAAATGAACCTTACATTTATGTCTTTTTTTTTTTAGTTATGTCTTTTTTTTAGTAAAGTTAATTGTATTTGAAAATTGAACCCTCAATATAGTATTCTTTAGAGTTTATTTTTTTTTTTAAAAAAAATAATCCTGCAAATTTGTAAATAAAAGGCATAATAATGACATATATAAAAACCAATTTGGACTTTTAAAATTTGACTGCCAATTTTTTATTTTTTATAATTGTAGTGTTATGATTTATCAATAATTATTTTTGTTATGTTCTTTTGTATTTAAAGGGTGCATATTGAATAGGAAGATGTATAACTGCTATAATTAAGGTATCTAATTTATGATTTTTTTTTGATTTACAGACTAAGTATGGAGATACATACGACTGTGTTGATTTTTACAAACAACATGCGTTTGATCACCCATTATTGAAGAATCATAATTTTCATCCTCTGGCATACCTCTACACTCTTTTTTCAAATTTTTATGTATACATATATAATATTGTTGACATACAATTAAATATTTGGATGAACAGATGAAACCTACTTTATTACCTATGATAAAGCAAAATCCACATGCCTCAACAATTAATAAGTTATCAACAATATGGTCAAAAACGGGAGGTTGTCCTTCTGGAACTGTTCCTGTTAAGAGAATTACAAAGGATGATCTTATAAGACAAAGAGATATGCCACCACCAGAACCTGCCAACTTCGACAACGAATTTGTAGGGGTAAAATAATTTATGAACAGTTTAACGCTATTGCTTGAATAATTTCATATATACATATAAAAACTTATTGTGTGTACCTAAAGCAGATTTAATTAGTACCAATTATTGTGGCAAAACTCATATATTGCAACACATCTAATGCAGATCAATAACAATAGTGAGCAAAAAACAAACTATGACCCTTCTTATGGATATAAGGTACATATTTTATTTTTCTGTTTTGTGAATGTTTTTCTAATAATTTTATTTTAATTGGATTTGGAATAACAAATGCAATAAGTTTAATTTACAACTTGGAGGTCTTTTTCCTTGTAAAATATCAAATTATATTGTCAAGGTCTCTACATTTGCCTTTAGGGTTAGCCATACTTTGGATATATAATACGTAAAAAAGAAAATTTTCTTTTATATCCAGCGTGCAATAGTTCAATTTCCTAATGATCAAAATGCAAAGTTTTCGGGAGCTGGAATGGCAACTAGTTTGTTCAATCCTCACGTTGAAGGCCAACAACATAGCGCGTGTCGACTAAAAATTCAAAATGGATCGGAAGCTTTACAAGTTGGTTGGAGAGTAAGCTTAACTAACTTTTCCATACGTATATAAATTAATTGAATTGTTTTGGAGAAAAAAAAATTCTAAGATGTTAATTATGTAGAGTTTTATGTAAATCAAGACTCACCTATTATAATATCATTGTTTCATATTTCAGGTGGATCCAATATTATATCGAGATAATAAAACGAGACTTTTTATACATATGCAGGTAACTTATTTTACTATTCTGTCGATTTCAATATGACGTTCATGAAACTACTAGGTAGGTATAATTTAAATCTCGAGTTCTCTGCAGAAAATTACATTATTTATAGATAACTAAAATTATTTTTGTGTATTATATATAATTGACAATATTGAATTTTCCTTTTCTTTATCTGTTTATATCTTTATGTTTTGAATCATTTCATCGTAAATCTCGATTTAGCTACTGAAAACACATCTTTTATGTTTTCTAGATAGGTGACATCCAAGGTTTCAATACATTAATTCCAGGCTTTGTGCATATAAACAAAGCTATACCTCTTGATCTGTCATTTGAGGACCATATTTCACAACGTGGAGTTAAAACATGTGAAATCATAATGTATATTTATAAGGTACTTTTATAATTTCATTTTTCACGTAATTTTTTTTATTATGACTATATAAAATATTGATATTAACAATTTCTTCAAAATAAGGAAAAATGCTTTGGAAATTGGTGGGTTCTATTGGGCCCAAATTATGAAGCAATTGGTTTTTGGCCGAATATTCTCTTTACCGACTTGATACATTTTGCTACAAATGTTGACTGGGGAGGAGTCGTATACAATCCACCAGGTGCAGCTGAACCTCCGATGGGGTCGAGTTATTTTCCGATTGGAAATAGTAGTTTTGATGGGTATTGTAGGAGCATTACAGTTTCAAACGAGGAAGGAGATTCAGTTGAAGTACTTAATATAACATGGTATACTGATAATATTTATGTATACAAAGTTGATTTTAAACGACTTTTACAAGGTAGAGACTCTTTTATTTATGCTCTTTATGGTGGACCAGGTGTTAAAAATGCATAAGTGTAATTATTGTAAATTACTCCTATAATGATATTTATGTTTAATTACTTGTGTACGACTCTCAACAAATCTTCTTCATAACTGTTGAGACAAAAAGTCCCACATTGATGGTTAATGAGATGGGTGAACTCCTTGGCATAGACAATCCTCCTCCCTTTGAGCTAGCTTTGAGTGTGAGTTAGATCTAAAACTTAATTCATCATGGTATCAGTACCCACGCATCAGATGCTAAACACTGAGTTAGGCCTAAAACCTTATTCATCATAACACTCTCGACACTTGACTAATGACCCATTTTTAATATAATATATTTTACATAAATTTCTGTTTAGAGCAAGTTATATTTTATTACAAATTCTTTCAACTTTATAGAATTTTGGATACTTCGGAAAACTTATGGATAAACATACAAAGTATGAACGATACATTACTTATGGCTATTTTTTTTTTATTGGGATAACTAAGCAAAATGACCCTTCGATTATAAATCATTCATCAAAATAGCTCAATTATCAATTTTATAAAAATGATCTTTTGTCACTTTTTGATTTAAAGTGAAGTACAGTTTATATATAGATGCATATATTGAAAAAAAAATAGTATCCTCTAATATGTAATTATACATCATAGATATACGCGTATACATTATTATACACTATCAACATATTATATATGCATATGATTATTCTGTTGAAAATGATTTTTATTCCGGTGCATATATCACTAACTTTTTTATGTAAATAAAAATTTGACAATATTTGGTCCAACTAATTATTTTTTATTTTTATGGAATTTACCCCTTTTTATGAGTGGTTAAAATGTCATTATTTGATTATTACTTCCCAAATAATCGACTGGGCTTAATCTACTTGAATCCAATTTACATAAGTATAAATTGCATAAATCTTTAAGCAAAATGTTAACTATATTATTTTGAAAATTTCCCCCTTTTTTTGTTCAAATTATAAAAA
This sequence comes from Solanum ossicruentum, assembly GCA_025774065.1. NCBI lineage: Eukaryota > Viridiplantae > Streptophyta > Magnoliopsida > Solanales > Solanaceae > Solanum > Solanum ossicruentum. The sequence goes on along the minus strand of JAOTQR010000100.1, from coordinate 22,738,383 downwards.
TTTTATTAAAATTTAAAAACTTCGAATATATTAGTAGACATATCGATATATAGGTTGTATATATTGCTTAATGGGAAGAATGTATCCAAGAGAAAATAAAGTCTTATTTGAGAGGAAATTGACATATCCGAGAATAGATAAGGATGTACAAGAAGGAATAGGGATGTATTCGAAAGGATATTTTTGTAATTTTATTAAATAGTAGAAAATCTTAAAGATTATATTATCTTAAATTGAATATTTACGTAGTTATTTCTTCACAAAATCAGATTCTTATTAAGATTCTACTTAATAAGGAGCAATCAACATTTATTTTTTTGTTAAATAAAGATAAAAACTTTTTTTGGACATTTCTTTTACCATACTTTAGAAGATAACGTTTTCAATAATTTATATAGAAATTACTTTAAATATTTTATACAATTGGCCATATATAACTCCTCTCTCATAGTAGCAAATCGTACTTACAAAAAGAAAAAAGAATAAATTTTGGATGCATCAAAGAATGATTCGACAAATTTTATTGTTGTTATGTTTATTTTTGTGTTACAATGGAGTACAAGGAAAAAGAAAGTTATCCAAATTGGAAGACATGGAGTTAGAGAAACAATTAAAACTTTTGAACAAGCCAACAGTTAAAATCGTTAAGGTATTTTAATTTTATTGTTATAATATATTTATAAATTTCATCAAATATTTATTATTTTTATTTGATAATATCACCTTTGATCTTGCAAATTTGCAGACAAAAGGCATTATAATGATGTATATAGAAACCAATTTAGACTTTTTCCAATTTGAATGCCAATAATTTTTTTTTTATAGTTGTCATATTATGATCTATGAATAATTATTTTGCTATATTATTTTGATTTAAAAAGTACATATTGAATAGCAAGATGTATAACTATACCAGAATTAAGGTATCTTATTTATGTTTTTTTTTGTTCACAGACTAAATATGGAGATACATACGACTGTGTTGATTTCTACAAACAACGTGCATTTGATAACCCATTGTTGAAGAACCATAATTTTCATCCTCAGGCATGTCTCTACACTCTTTTTACGTTAATTTTTTTTACACATATATAATATTGCTTACTTACAAGTAAATATTTCGATGAACAGATGAAACCTACTTTATCTATCATAAAGCAAAATTCACATGCCTCAACAACTAATAAGTTATCGACAATATGGTCAAAAGATGGAGGTTGTCCTGATGGAACTGTTCCCGTTAAAAGAATTACAAAGGATGATCTTATAAGACAAAGAGATATGCCACCACCAGAACCTGCCAACTTCGATGAATTTGCAGGGGTAAGCTAATTTATGTACAATTTAATGCTTTTACTTGAGTAACTCATAAATATATATTGTAGCAAAACTCATATATTGCAATACAACTAATGCAGATCAATAACAATAGTGAGCAAAAAGCAAGTTACTTACCTTTAGATGGATATAAGGTACATAACTATGTTAAAATCATATTTTCATTTTTCCTTTTTGTGAATGTTTTTCTAATCCTTTTATTTTAATTGCATTTGAAATAACAAATGTAATAAGTATAATTTACAATATGGACTCTTTTTTCCCTTTCAAGATATCAAATTGTGTTGTCAAGGTCCCTGCATTTGCTTAAGTTTTTAGGGCTAGCCATAGTTTGGATATATAATATGCAAAAGTTAATTTTTTTTTTATATATATATTCAGCGTGCAATAGTTCGAACTGTCGATGATTCCAATGCAAAGTTTTCTGGAGCTGGAATGGCAACTAGTTTGTACAATCCTCAAGTTGAAGGCAAACAACATAGTGCTTCTCGAATAAAAATTCAAAAAGGATCAGAAGCTTTACAAGTTGGTTGGAGAGTAAGTTTAACTAATCTATTACATCATAATATAATTAAATTGTTTCATAGGAAAAAGTATCTCTAAGATGTCAATTATCTAAAGTGTTTAATGTAAATCCATACTTACCTATTATATTGTCGTTGTTTCATATTTCAGGTGGATCCAGTATTATATGGAGATACTAAAACTAGACTTTTTATACATTTTCAGGTAACTTGTCTAATTAATTTGTGGATTTCAATAAGGAGTTGTTCATGAGTAAAATTATATATATATGATAGACAATGTTGAGTTTTATTTCACTTCTTTATCAATTAATTTCGTTATGTTTTGAATCTTTTTAGCATAAATCTCGATTTAGCTATTGAAAATATGTCTTTTATGTTTTGTAGATAGGTAACACCCAAGGTTTCAATACAATGTTGCCTGTATTTGTGCATTCAAATAAAGATATACCTCTTGATTTTTCATATGAGGGCGAAATTTCACAACGAGGAAGTTCACCATGGGAACTCCCAATATACATTTATAAGGTATTTTTATAATTTCATTCATCACGATTTTCTTTTTATCATGACTATATATATTATATGCTGACATCAATAATTTCTTCAAAATAAGGATATAGTCACAGGAAATTGGTGGGTTCTATTGGGCCCAAACAATGATCAAGTTGGTTTTTGGCTGGGAATTCTCTTCACCGAGTTGGCAGGCTTTGCTACAAACGTTGAGTGGGGAGGAGTCGTATATAATCCACCAGATGCACCTGAACCTCCGATGGGTTCGAGTTTTTTTCCGATTGGAAACAGTAGTTTTGATGGGTATTGTAGGAGCATTACAGTTTCAGATGAGGAAGGATATGCAGTTGGTATACATAATGTAATTTGGTATACTGATGATATTTTTTCATATAAGGTTTTGTTCAGAGAACTTTCAGAAGGTTCAAATAATTTTACTTATGCTTTTTACGGTGGACCTGGTAATGGTGCACAAGTGTAATTATTGTAAATTATTCCTGTAAAGATATTTACATTTAATATCTACATAAATATATAGATTTATGTTTAATAACTTGTGGATATATAGTATACAGGTTGTGAATGATACATTACTTATGGCTAATTTTTCTGTTGGGATAATTAAGCAAAATGACCCTTCGGTTATAAATTATTCATCAACAGAAACTGTT
>JAOTQR010000100.1:22697602-22711672 GCA_025774065.1 Solanum ossicruentum | reverse complement strand
GCCAACGAGAGAGGAAAGAGAGTGGAGAGAGACGAATTTTATATATATGTGTCGAATTGAATATGTATATTTGTTAAATAATTATATATATGTAGTTGATATACATATGTATTTGTATATCTGACAAGAAATTGCAGGGAGAGAAAGAGGAGAGAGGCAAGAGAGAGGAAGAGAGGAGAGAGAAAATAACAATAAACCCTAACAATAGTTATAAATTATAATTTTTTCAAACTATAGTAGTATAATATAAATACATACTATACGTTTATTTACTTCGATATGCAATTTACCCCTATCTCAATGTGAGTTGGCTCAACCTATCCTCTTATGTGCTTTATATATAGATTGAATCGGACTGATCTAATATTGTAATAGGGTTTGAAACGATCAATCTTATAAGTTGCAGACAATCGGCCTACACTTTGGACAAAACAAAATTCTAACCTAAAAAAATGAAAAATATAAATATTTATAACACAATAATATTATATTGTGTTTAATCAAGTCCAATTCCCACAATTGAATTATCCCAATAAATAAGGAGAAGGAAGAGCTTTTTAGTGCATTTGATAAGTTCACATGATACTTTGACTTAATATAGCCTTAAGAAATAAAATAACTTATTATAAAAAATTTAGCAAATCAAAGCGAATAATACCTGCCATAAAATCGAATTGTAATTATTATATATTATATAAATATAAAAGACGGATTTACATTTTAGCAAGTTCAAGCACCTCCATTAGTTTCAACTCAAGTTATATAAAATATATAGGATAAATGCACAAGTACTCTCCTAAACTATAATCAAATTTCAGAGACACACTTAAACTTTAATTTGGTCCTATTATTCTCCTGAACTTTTTTTTTTTGTAATTCAATACTCCTGAACTTAAAACGCCTAACCAGCTAAATTATATTGTGTATAGTACACGCGTAGATCCCACATGCTACATAAGCAAAGAAGGGACATTAAATTACAAAAAAAAATAAGTTCAAGGGGGGTAATAGGATCAAGTAAAAGTTTAAGTGTGACTTTAGAATTTTGATTACTAACAACAACATACCCAGTGATATCCCACAAGTGGAGTCTGGAGAGGGTAAATTGTACGCAGACCTTATCGCTACCTCATAGAAGTAGAGAGGCTGTTTTCTAAGAATTTTGATTACTAATGTTAACAAATTAATATTTTGAATGATCTCTATAATAGAATTAAAAAAATCATCTAAATGAATATATTGTTGGTATAAAAATATATCAAAGATTTGGCCCCTTTGCATGAACACACTATGCACAGATATTTCACAACTGCACAGTCCAAAAAATGAGTACTATTTTTTATTTCGTTATATATGTATGCAATATAAGCATTTTAATCAAGTTTTGAAAGAAAAAGAACTAGAAGATCGGAATTTCTTACTTGAAATCAAATAGTTGGTCGTGACATATCGCTCTCAAATTTTCTCCGCTAATTTTTTTAATCTAAAAATACATATTGACATTTTTTTGCTCAAACATATTCCTAAAACTAATATATCAGATTATATAATAAAATTTGGAGATATAAAATAATTATTATTTTTAAGTTTGCGTGTAATCGTCTATAAGAAAACTTTAGATAAATATTTTGAGTTATTGAAAATTGTAATTTCAAATGTACAACTATCCCCTCCTCCCCCACCCTCCGACCAAGACAATAACCAAAATTTCAGATACACACTTAAACTTTTACATGGTTCTATTATCCTCCTGAACCTAGTTTTTTCATAATTTAATGCACCTTATTTATCCTTGACCATACACCTAAGTTTTTGTATGTACTACATGCGCGGACCTCACATGCCACGTAGGCAAATGAGTATTAAATTACGAAAAAAATAAGTTCAGAGGGATAATAGGACCAAATTAAAGTTTAAATGTGTTTCTGAAATTTTGATTATAGTTTGGGGGGTGGGGTTGTGCATTTGCCCATATATATATATATATATATTATAAATTGATATAGTAGTGAATAACGTGGTACTTTACTCTATTAGCTAATTTCGTCATGATATATTTTTGGGTGTGAACGATTCGATTCAATCGGTTGTTTTTTTTAGAAAAAAAAATAATATTTGTTTTTTAATTATTTAATTATATATAATTAGATTTAGCTTTTTTGAAATTATTCCAAACAATTAATTATTTTCGATACTAGTTCATATCGATTAATTTTAAATACTTTCTTTTAAAAAACATAAACATCACCAAAGAATCGACTATTATTATATACAATAAAGTATAAAATGAGAAAGTATTTGACTCACACTTTATACCATGTGTCTAATAGAATAAGTACTAATCACCATACTAAAATTATATTTATCTTAAAATAATATAACCGAAAAATTATTCTTATTATAAGATATTAGTGCATAATTTGATTTGCTAGAAAATCACTTGCAAAAAAACGAGGAATCAAGATCTCTCGGTTACTTACAAAATAAATAGAAGAATCGAAAGTGTTAGATGTGGAAAAAGTTGTGTCGATTTTATCCATAACTAGTGTTAGAAGTAGCAAAATTAATCTATGAAAATATAATTCGTCCAATGTGTTTAAAATTTGCACTGGTTATTGACATGTCTATTTATTAGTCAAATTCATTTCATAAAAAATATTTGGCTAACATGTAGCCCAAATTGATGCATGAGAAATCTCAAACAAAATATTTTTTTTTGAAAATATTTATGTTATTTGTAGCCATAATTAAATATTATATTTTATTAGGTACTAAAAAATTATTTAAAAAATAAAACAATTAAAATTTAGTAAAAATTATATGAATCAAATTGTGACCCACATTTTAGTTTATTTTAACTCAATTCTTTTCAATTTACTTTTTATTAACTCATCCATTTTTTTGACTAATCCAAATTGTGCCCAACCACTCATTTGACCCCTCTATCTATAGTATGGTGTTTAAATTTCATTTTGTACTAAATAAATTGCATAAATATTTTATATCCACTGGTTTGACAAAAGAGTGTAAGGGGTATTCATATTGGGAATATAGGAATATTTGATTTAATTGACACCCTTTCTCTTGCATTAATTGTGATTATTTTAGTAGTAGTAGAATCAATGTGACAAAATCCCAATTTAAAACCAATTAAGGAATGATATGGAAGATTTAGAAGAAGTCAACTACTTTATGTTATTCAGTATAATATCTTGAGTTTAGACTATAATCTGCTATTTGATTTAAATAAAATGAAAATAGCTGAGAATGTTGAGATGAATATGTTTATACAGTAAATGATAGAATTAGGAGACATTTAAGACAAGCTGAGTGAGGTTTCCATGGTTAAACAAAAGAGTGAAGCCATGCTAAGATGGTTTGAGCATGTAATATGAGATGTCCAAATATCCGATAAACAAAAGATAAAGATAGGCTGAAGAATTAGTAGGGAGGTGATTAGATTGAAGTTGAACCACGTATAATTTATCGAGCAATGACTCTAGATAGGAGAAAATGATAGAACATTAGTGGATAGTCACGCTGTGTAGTTTCATTTATTAGTGGTAATAGCATCTCTTTTTCTCCTACTCTTTTTAATTATCTATTATGTCCTATATTTCAGTTATAATATTATTTGTTAGCACTACTTGTTTTTTTTTTCCTTAAGATGGAAGTATTTGGAATTGTGTGTCCTTAAAAAAACTATTTCTGTAATAGCGATTGTACAAATTACAAAATTCTAACTGATTTAGTAAATGAAACAAATAACACGACTCTTAATTACTTTATGTTTTGAAAAAAAATAATGTTAAAATAAAGGAAGAAAGAAGAGTACTTGCTACTTGAAGAAAAATGATTAAAAATACTATATTTGATCCAAAACTCTAATTCAAAAGTGTTTAAAGTTGTTTTAAGTCATTTTGTAAAATCAAAGTTAAAAAATAATGGCGTAGATGAGCCTTTTTTCAAACGATAATGATATAAATGAGTCAAACTTTTAGCATATGACATAAATGAATTTTTTCTCAAAGTTCGATAACATATTTGAACCTTGTCCCTATAAATAATGAAAGGGTGCTTTTGTTTTCTTTTTTTTTTTCCTGAGATGGAGAGGTACAATTCAACTACTATTTTGGCGCAATCCAAAAGGTGTTTTGGTTTTTTTCATTATTCATTCACATTTCAAAACTTTGACATCAACGATCAAGTATTATTAGACAAATTTAAACATGATAAGATCGATAAAAGTACTTCAAATTACTTTAGACAAAGAGCAAACACATTCTCTCTTTATATATATTTTCTTAGATTTTATATTAGTGGGAGATTTCTGTTTTCCCTTCTCCCAATAACAAAGGGAAGATATAGATTACAATTATTATTACATAGAAAAAGTGACTAGGAAGAAATTGAACTTATTACACTTAAATGATCAAATAGTGTGATGGATTAGAGCAGAAACAGTTACAAGAGCCATAATTAATGATTGATCAACATGAGGTTCCACCACTAATGTTAATACATCATCTCCAAATAGTACTCCTGAACTTGCTTGCTTTTGTTTTACCTGATAATTAACACAAATTACTAACACTATTAGTAAAATGATCACTTTGTTAGATATGCAAACTCCTCCCACATTGCTGGAAGAGAGGAAAATGAACCTATTTAAATAGGTTCAACCCAACCCATTAGTGTGAGGCTTTTTTAGAGGTACCCAAAAACAAATTTGTGAGGGTTTGACCCACAACGGACAATATCATACTAATGATTGGTTGGGGTAGCACGGTTCCTACACACTTAACTCATATATATAAGTAATTTGTCTTGTTTCAAGATTACTAATCCATCTCTTTTAAGAATAATAATATATACAATTATTTTTTAGGTGATTTGACAGACTGATTACCTCTGCGACAAGTTGACCATGTTGGTTCACAATCTTAATAGATTTTGTGGCAAGAATAATGTTATAGCAACTTTCTTGAGAAGAATTACATCCCAATATAACATTATAATAGCTCACATTATATCCCATACGGATATTGTGGATTTTCTTCACTTGAAAGCATGACATTTCTTTACTAGTCACTCCATCATAACTCCATTTATAGCCATCCCAATGTCCAAATAATGGAACTTTCTGTTCAAAAAAATAATATGTAAGTAAACAAATATACAATATTTTAACTAATTTAACATGGAGTGTACGTACAACTTGTCAAAATAAAATTATAACTTACGTGCTTGGCTCATAAAAAAGAATTAGCACGAGACGTCAACGTTACTTACCCTATTTCTTATAGAAAAGAGAACTTTGCCATTAGAGTCCATGAGATGAACTTGTTTGCTACGTTTAATGTTGTAGTTGTCAATTCTATAAATAATTTGTCCATTTGAGTCATAAACAGTGCATCCATTGCCATGATACACAAGAGATTTCATCCACAAAGTGAATACTTCTCTTCTTGGGCTAACATAAGAGGAAATAGAAGAAAATGATGATGAAGAAGAAATTGTACTTTGGTAATTTGACTTGTTTAGGTGAAATTTAGCCATTGACATTGTAAGTTGGCTTAGCTTAGAGAAGGAATTGGAAATATTTTGAGTTGAAGAATGTTTTGATAGAAAGGGGTATATATACATTTCCAAAAGAATATAAAAGAAAGGGATATAAACATGCATGCATATACTATATACTAAAATTATCCACTTTCTCAGTCACTTCCTTCTAGCTAATGGCCATTGAAACGTGCCATTAATTATTAATTTACACCTACTTTTATTTTTATTTTTTTGAATTGGTCAAATGAATTAATCAGTGGTTTTTAGTTTAGGGGTTAAAGTATTCTTAAGTATGAGTATTATCCAGCATAAGCGTAGTTTTTCTGTTCTAATTTATAAGACTCAACGGCATATTTTTATATTTATAATAACAATTCAACTTTTAATTATTTATTTTATTCTAAATGAAATGATTTATAATTAATTAAATATTTATTACTTATTTTAAATCATAAATTCTAAAAATCTTTCTTTGTTGTTGCATAGAAATAAGTTATGAAATTAGAAGAAGCACTTAATTAAAAGGTATAACGGAAAACGGAAGAGAGAGGTGAATGAAAGAGAGAGAACAAAAAAGGCAATGTATAATTAATTAATGGAAGCTACTCTTTTGTTTTAAAATGTCGAAAGAATATATTTGATGAAAAGCGTTAAGATCTAATCCCTTTACACAGGATTGTGTTCATATTTTTTCCTCCAATAATATTGTTTATTATGATAAAAAAATAAAAGGAATACGTATATTGACGCATGTTCTTTTGACTAAATCAATTTCTCCAAAGAGAGTGTGCTTTTGCTTTTTTTTTTTTTTTTCTTTTTTTAAACAATTATAGGAATATTGAAAAGAACTGATACAAATAATAATACTTTAATACAAGGCATTATATACCTAAAGTTTAAGAATTCATGCCCGCAAACTTAAATAGGAAGTTAACTAAACTCAAGATCTCAATTGGCTGAAATAAATGGGTGTGAAAATCTCGTGAAGAATTTGAAAGATCTTTCTCAAATTTTAGCGCCTAAAATCATTGCAAGCACTGCTAATGTGGCTATTAAGCTATTTCTTTGGAAAGCTCCTACTAAGATGAGAAATTCCCCGATAAAGCTGCTAGTACCAGGTGAACTCATATTGGCCAAAGTGGAAGAGAAGGAAATGGTAGAGAGATTTGGCATGGTGCTCACTGAAACCTCCGTAATATCTAACAAGTTGATTTTCTTATTCTCTTTAATATCCCTTTTTAGAAGCTTCACGTGTTTTTTAAAAGACAAACTGATTAAGTCCTGAAATAGGAGGTAGTTTTTATCCCAAAATGATATGATTTTGATCTAGGAAGGATGGAAAAAGACCAAATATCATTGCATTAAGAAATGATGAACTCCCCTGTACGAGATTCTATACGGATCGTACAAAGTAATACGAATTATATAAAGGTCTATGGAGGGGGCTTATCAAAGGGGGTCTTGGGTGTACCCTCCATGAGCCCCCCATATGGCCAGTATAACTTTATACGGGCAGTATAGAGGTCCGTGGTTAGGAGACTTGCTAAGTGTACCCTCCATGAGCCCCTCATACGGTCAATATAACTTTATACGGCCAACATAGATTAGTGATCAAGAAACTTGCTAAGTGCATCCTCCACGAGTCCTTTTCTTTGCTAAAGTAGTTATTATTTGTAGGGATGGCAATGGCGTGGGTGTGGGACGGGTTGAGTTCAACCCGTAATTTTTTTAAATCGCTCTGCCCCGTTGTGCATATTGATTTTTTTCATTTTCAACCCGTCCCGCCACGTATAAACCTGCCCCGCTTAAATTTTAAAATTCTTTCATTTTTTAATTAAATTTAATTTGTTTTGCTAATTAACGTCTCAACAACTAATTAACTATTTTTAGTTGACATTTTAACAATTATTTCTTAATCGTTAATTAAAAGTTTCTAAACTTTTTAACAACTAACAATTTACCGGACATGTCTAGTTTAAAGTTTAGAAAAAAATAAAATTAAAGTCAATGTTTAATATAAAGAGTTTAATTATATCTTTTAATTTTTACTAATTCAAAAAATTTTATTTCTTCGAATTCGATCCTATTTGGCGCGCTCCGCCCCGTCCCGCATTAGTTTAAAAAATACCTACTTCAACTCGTTTTGCATCCCTCCACCCCGCATAGCTTTAAACCCGTCCTGCCCTATATAGCTCTAAACCCACCCCATACCCGTCACGCCCCGCCCTGTTGCCGTCCCTAATTATTTGCTTTTGTATTGGTGAAAAATAACAATCTAATATGAATTTTATTAGAATAATCAAGATGCATATAAATGATTTAAACAAAGTACCACCAAAAGTATTATATTGTATTATTCAATATTAGGCACAACATTACATCTAAAAAACCTCATTGCTCAATAATGTACAAACTATAATTAAATTCTCTTTTCTGTTTCCCAATATCAAAGGGAAGATAGAGATTACTGCATAGAAAAAGTGACTAGCAAGAAATTGAACTTATTACTCTTAATGCCAATGATCAAATAGACCACAAAAACAGCTACAAGAGCCATAACTAATGATTGATCAATATGAGGTTCCACCACTAATGTTAATATATCATTTCCAAATAGTACTTCTGAACTTACTTGTTTTTGTTTACCTGATAATAAACACAAATTACCACACTAATTACTAAAATGACTCTTTTAAGAATAATAATATATATAGTTATCTTTTAGGTGATCTGATCTGTCAGACTTATTACTTCAGCAACAAGTCGACCATGTTGGTTCACAATCTTGATAGATTTTGTGGCAAGAATAATGTTATAGCAACTTTCTTGAGAAGAATTACATCCCAATATAACATTATAATAGTTCACATTATACTCCCTATGGATATTATGAGTTTTCTTCACTTAAAAGCATGATATTTCTTTACTAGTCACTCCATCATAACTCCATTTATATCCATCCCAATATCCAAATACTGAAACTTTCTGTGGAATAAAAATATGTATGTTAAGAACTTTGACATGGGGCACTGAATGTAAAACTTATAAAAATAATATTACAATTTACGTGTTTGGCTCGTAAAAAGGAATCAGTATGACAGGTGAAGGTTTCTTATCCTATTTGTTATAGAAAAGAGGACTTTGCCATTGAAATCCATGAGATGAACTTGTTTGCTACGTTTAATATTGTAATTGTCAATTCTAGAAACAATTTGTCCTTTAGAGTCATAAACAGTGCATCCATTTCCATGATACACAAGAGATTTCATCCACAAAGTGAATATTTCTCTTCTTGGACTAACATAAGAGCTACAATAGGTAATTTGATTTGTTTAGGTGAACTTTAGCCATTGAAATAGTAGGTGCAAATATTAACTTACTCTTTTTATTCATTATTTTTCTAGTGGTATTGAATAGATCGATAAGAGGGGTTGCTCGGATGACAAGAAACCTCTATTTCCAGTCTTAAAATTGCGTGTTCAAGTCATCAAGAGAAGGAAAAAAAAAGATAACTCTTTGAATAATTTAATGACAGTTAAAAACGTTTTCGATCATCTTTTTGTAAAATTACTTCTTCTATTTAAAAAAGAATGAAAAAAGATGATTTTTAAAATTTGTAACTCTAAATTAAAGTTATATCAAATGTATCAAATATCATTTAATCTCATAACCTTAAATATGAGACATGAAAAATTTAAATTTAAATTTTACTAAAACTGAAAAGAGTTTTTTTTAAAAAAAATGGAGGAAATATTATAAGTTGCAGATTGAATGTATCAATCCATTGTTTTTGAAAATTATTTTTAAGAAAAAAAAACTGTTTTTTAGAAAGTTAAAGCACGCGCACTATTTTCTACTCTAGTTATATAAAATAAGTATCTTTATAATTATATGTGCTTGTACTGAATTTGATCTCATTATTAAAATATTAAAGTAGTGATTGACGTGGTACTTTATTCTACTAGATAATTTCTTCATGATGTATTCTAGGGTTTTCAATGATTCGATTCAATCAATTATTTTTTCTGCAAAAAAATTATATTAATTTTTAATTATTTAATTATGTATAATTAGAACTATACTTGTTAAAAAAAAATTTCTTTTTTATATTCAATTAATTTAATTTATTTTATTTTTTAAAAAGACGTCACCTAAGAATCGACTATTATTTTATACGATAAAGTATAAATTGAGAAAGTATTTGGTTCACACTTCATACCATGTGTCTGATACAATATGTGCTAACCAAATATTTATAATCTCTGAAACTCTCTGATAAAAATTTATAAAACTTTTTTGAAAAAATTGAAAGTGTTAGATGGGAAAAAATTTATGTGTCGATGTTATCCATAGCTAGTGTTACAGGTAGTAAAGTTAATCTATGAAAATATAACTGTTCAATCCATAAGTTTGCGGTGATTATTGGCTCATATATTTATTAGCTCAATCTATTCCAATCGATCTTGTTGATTCATGAGAAGTCTCAAACAAAATATTTTCTTAAATACATTATCAACAAAGTGTTGAATCAATAGAAGAGTATATATAAGGGGTATTCATATTGGGAATATAGGAATATTTGATTTAATTGATACCCTTTCTCCTACATTAATTGTGATTAGTTTAGTAGTAGTAGAATCAATGTGACAAAATCCCAATTTAAAACCAATTAAGGAATGATATAGAAGATTTAGAAGAAATCAAAAGATGCTAATTACTTTTACAATTGCCAGATATGTTAGTATATATTATCTTTTAAACGTCTTATATTCATATTTTTCATACAATGGTTATGATTGAAAAAATAAAAATTCGAACCACTTGGCTGAATATAATAAAATGGAATAAGTATATTGACACATGTTCATGTGACTTAATTAATTTGTCCAAAAAAAAAAAACATTATAGGTACAAATGAATCGAAGAGTTTGGACAATTAGTCTACTACTTTATGGTATTGACTATCACATCTTGAGTTTAGACTATAACCTATTTATTTATATAAAATAAAAATAGCAGAAATGAGAATATTATGATGAATATGTTGGTATACTAGATGATAGAATTAGAAGATATTTAAGACAAGGTGAGTGAGGCATCCGTGGTTAACAACAGGAGTGAGGCCCTGTTGAAATGGTTTGGGTATGATGTAAAGATGAGATGCCCAAATGTCCTATGAAGAGATGATAGAGATAGGCTGAAGAATTAGTAGCGAAAGGTTAATTATTAGAATGGAATGGGTACGACTTATCGAGGAATGACTTAGATAGGAGGATATGATAGAAGGTTAGTAGATAGTTGCGTTACGTAGTTTCCTTTATTAATGGTACTAGCAGCTCTTTTTCTCCTACTCTTTTTAAATACCTATTATAATATTATGTGTTGGCACTAAGGGAGTCAAAATAGGTCCAAATGTAGGTAAACTCGCCCAAAATTTTATGAGTTGGACTCAAAATGATTTTAATTGGATTTTATCCCAACTCATTCACGTCTTAAGCCATATCAAAAGAATCCTCAATTGAACATAATTTAATCTCCAATTTTAATCCGTTCAAAGACTCTTTACTTGCATTGATATAATATATGTTTTCTATCTATTTTATATTTTATGTCATGTATTATCAATTTGTAACTTTTTCTTTTTACTTTTTGAGTCGACATTCAATTGTGATTATAAAAAATAAATAATAATATGTTAGATCAATTATTGAGATTAAGTGGGTCAAATTGAGCAGGTCATGACCCAATTCGAATTTTAGCCCATTTAAATCCAACCCGTTTTAGACCAAAGTATATTTGGACGGGTTATAATCCAACCCAATTTTTATTTCGATTCATTTTAGCATTAGTTTCAATCCAACCCACCTGTTTGACACCCCTAATTGATACTGTTGCTAAGGATTTGGCTGCCACGGATTCGGCTTATAAAATATTTCTGTAATAGTGACAATACAAATTCTATACAAAATTTTAACGAATTTAGTCAATGAAGCAAATAAAATGACTCTTAATTATTTTATGTTTTGAAAAAACAATGTTTGAAATAAAGGAGAGAAGAAGAGTATTTTCTATATCTCCATATCTAAAATCAGAGGTAAGACCTTTCAGTTTATAAATAATGAAAGGGTGAGACAGTGGCAGATTCAAAAATTTTATATATAAGTGTTCAATTATTTTTAGTTTGAGAATTATTGTTAATATATTTTAATGTAATTTTGTACATAAATAATAGTATTTGTCATAGATAGCAATGGGTGCTTAAGCACCCATAGGCCATAGTGGATCATGTACATCCGCCACCGGAGTGAGATGGAGAGGTACAATTCAATAGGTATTTTATTTGCGTAATACAAAAGATGTTTTTATTTTTTTTTCATTTTTCATTTTTTATTCACACCTCAAAATTCTAACCCGAACTATCAAATGCTATTGGACAAATATGAACAAGACACGATCAATGAAAATACTTTAGATTACTTTAGACAACGGGTAAACTCTCTTTATATATATTTTTTTGGATTTTATATTATTGATTTATGTTTTCCCTGTTCCCCATAACAAAGGGAAGATAGAGATTACAATTATTATTACGTAGAAAAAGTGACTAGGAAGAAATTAAACTTATTACTCTTAATACCAATAATCAAATTGTGTGATGAATTAGAGCACAAACAGTTACAAGAGCCATAACTAATGATTGATCAACATGAGGTTCCACCACTAATGTTAATACATCATCTCCAAATCGTACTCCTGAACTTGCTTGCTTCTGTTTTACCTGATAATCAACAAAAAGTCACCAACACCATTAGTGAAAGAAATTAATTAACTTACTAGTATTGCTAGAGTAATTTGTTGTTTTGATTAGTGTATGTTAACTAGCTGTAGAAGATAATTTGTCTTGTTTCTAGTTAGGTTAATAATCCATATGTTAACTAGTTGTAGCAGATAATTTGTCTTGTTTCTACTTAGGTTAATAATCCATGTTTCTACTATTTTTATCTTGTTGGTCAATCCAGAGGATGTTGGGGAATCGAGTGGTCTGCCATAGCTTCCGCCAAGGAAACAAAGTAGTAGACGTTTTGTCTAGATTAGGTTCCAAGCTAATAACGACTAGTAATCCAGTTACCCTACAATCTCCGTCGGACGTAGTAAAAGATATACGAAAGACTTATCAAGACGGAGTTCCTTCTACCAAAGCTGTAATATTTTTGAAACCTATCTATAACAGCTAGTACTGATTATGCTCTGGTGTTAAAAGCTAATACTAATTATAATATAGTGCTCAACTACACGTCTGGTGATAATGTACTAACTACTAATAGTATGTCGTAACAATGTAATGCCTTTTTCATAGTTATATATATAATATATCTCTTTTGGAAAAAAAAAGGAGAAGTCCATTTTTATTACAAATATAATTATGTATGTGACCTAATAGATTGATTACCTCTGCGACAAGTCCGCCGTGTTGGTCCACAATCTTGATAGATTTTGTGCCAAGAATAATGTTGTAACAATTTTCTTCAGAAGAATTACATCCGAATAAAACATTATAATAGCTTATATTATATCCCCTACATATATTGTGAATTTTCTTCACTTGAAACCATGGCATTTCTTTACTAGTCACTCCATCATAACTCCATTTATAGCCATCCCAATGTCCAAATACTGGAACTTTCTGTTCAAAAAAAAAAACAAAATATGTAAGTACGTTGAAAATATAATTATAATTTACGTGTTTGGCTCATGAAAAAGAATTAGTACGACACATGAAGGTTTCTTAATTACCCTATTTCTTATAGAGAAGAGAACTTTGCCATTGAAATCCATGAGATGAACTTGTTTGCTACGTTTAATGTTGTAATTGTCAATTCTAAAAACAATTTGTCCATTTGAGTCATAAACAGTGCATCCATTGCCATGATACACAAGAGATTTCATCCACAAGGTGAAGATTTCTCTTCTTGGGCTAACATAAGACATTGTACTTAGGTTTGACTTATTTGAGTAAACCCTAGACATTGACATTGTATCTTAGCTTAGTTTAGAGAAGGAATTGGAAATATTTTGAGTTGAAGAACGTTTAAATAGAAAGGGGTGTATATATATACATTTTCAAAAGAATACTAAAGAAAGGGAACAGAAACATGCATGCATGCACAATATGTACTATAGTAAAATTCTCCACTTTCTTGGTTCTAGCTAATGGCAATTGAAACGTGCCATTGTTAATTTCTTTTTGAATTGGTCAAATGAATTAATTTGTCTCTTATATTTATGGTTTTTAGTTTTGTGGATACTTCTCATTTAATAACAAATTATACGGGCCGGGTTAAAGTATTCTTAAGTATGATATTATCCAACATAAGTTGTAGATCATTCTTTTTTGTTCTACAACAGCAACAATATTACCCCAATGCCTCAAACGCTCCCGTCTATTGCGAGGTAAGTGGGGTTGGATGTACGCAGCCTGACCCCTATGTTTAAAAACATAGCGCG
>JAOTQR010000100.1:22661648-22692149 GCA_025774065.1 Solanum ossicruentum | reverse complement strand
ATATATTATGAGCTATGTATTTCAGGGATCTTTTTAATTTTTTTTTTTTGATTTCCCATCTTGTGTTTGATGTCCACAAGAATATTTCGGATCCTTATCGTGTACGGGTTCATTCGGGAGAAAGCACTCGCTATCCAAAATTTTTTTTCATATTCAAAACTCGAATTCATGACCTCTAAGCAACTCAATCCACTGTACGAAAACTATATATGTGGCTAGAGAAATAATTTAAGCTCTCAATTATTTTATTTTTTTTAATGTAGCACATCATAAATTCACATGTGAGTTAATTGTAATGAATAAAGAAATATTGTAATATTTGGGAGATAAGACTCATCTTTCATAAATTAAAAGTCAGCAAAAACAATTCAATTATGATTGCTATTATACTGGAATCATATCTTATGTACACGTTTAAATTAAGCTACAAAATATATGATATTGTATTCAGTGTTCTTATCCTCTCCACACTTATATAAGTTTATTACACACATTCGATAATTATTTTAATATATATATATATATAGATAGATAAACAGATAGTATTGTACCATGTTAAACGTGAAATGAGTATTGGGGCGTGTTTGGCACAAAAGAAAATGTTTCACATAGGGAAAAAAAGAGTTTCTAGAAAATGTTTCTTTAGAAAAATAAATGATTTCTTTTTTTTTTTGTATTCGTTCATTAATTAAAAATTAAAATATTACTTTAAATAATTTATAGCAAATTTTTCTTCAATATGCAGCTATCAGAAATGGACGATGCGCTGGATCCATTTGAGTGAAGCGCTCCCTACCAAGAATTATTTCAGGGCTCGAATCCAAGACCTCCATTTGAGTGAAGCGCTCCCTACCAAGAATTATTTCATACGCAGGGTTCGAACCCAAGATCTCTAGTTAAAGAAGAAACAATTTCATCCACTACATCACATCCGTTGATTGTATGCATATATATAGGATTATTGTGGTAAATAATGAAATTTTTGAGTTCTATTGTTATTATAAAAAAAAATTACTCATATGAACAAATGATTTTAATTATTTGAAGATAATATATGCTTGAAAATTATTTTTCCTTTTTTTCAGTTTATAAACAAAAATTAATGTGTTCTAATAAAAGTAAATCCATAATATAGATTACAAGGAAATAAAAAAAATTATCATAATATTAGAGAAGAAACGAATGAGTGATAATTTAGAGAGTATAGGTATACTTAAATAATTTTGACAAAATAATTTGGAATCAATAATTGAGGGTTAGCAAACAATTCCATTATTTTCTCTCTAACGTTTTATATTCTTGAAGAGGCAGTGTCGACATGTCAACTTAATGTCAAAGATAAGGGCAGTTTGGTCATTTGATTTAGTATTGATGTAAGAGCAAGCAACATCTGGGGCTGACATGTGGGAATCAATTTTACTGACAGTCGCCACCTCAGCAATTAAATTGTAATGTTGCAAAATTTTCTTCTATTTAAATCAATATTAATAGTCTATTAAAATAATATTTTTATTTTTAATATGAGGTAACCAAAAAACTGCATTCGCTTTGGGCTAAGTCCGCACGACTTTAAAACGTGTTATTAGTAGGTAAAATATGCTTACTTATGCACTCAGTGTGTCTCTTGTGTTTTAATAATGTGAGACTTCTGGGTTGTTTCATACACCCCCTCCATGGAGTTAGTGTCCTCGATGAGGCCCGCTAGTGATATTGTTATCTTTTGACCTAAGTCTGCACGGCTTTAAAACCCGTCATTTGTAGGTAAGATGTGTTACTTATATATCCAACATATCTCTTGCGTTTTACGGATGTGAGACTTCTGAGTTGTTACATATACCCCTTTATGGACTTAGTATCCTCGATGAGGTTTGTTCCACTACATAGAATTTATCTAGATTCAACACTAAAGTTTGCCTCGTCTTATAGGAATTTGCCTAAACACAATTGAACTCTAGTTCACATCAACTGTAACTATCCATCCCGCTAATGATATTATTCACTTTTGACCTAAGCTTACATGACTTTAAAACACGTTACTAGTAGGTAAGATATGTTCACTTGTATATCTAACATCTTTCTATTCTCATCTTAAGATGTATTATTACGACTCTACTTTTTTTAGATCCTATTAATAAAATGTTAAACTACTCTAGATATATGTTGTTGTAATTTTATATATCCCTAACTATTTAGGTTCATATATATATATATATATATATTTAAGATAATATACTTTTGTTGTAATTATATATATGCCTGACTCTTTAGGTTCACATATATATTTTAGATAATATACTTTTGTTAAAGAAAGGGGAATCTTCACTCACTATCAAAAAATATTTGAATGTCCATATACGTCCCCTTCTTAATGATTTTGCCAATTCGAATATAGCTGGTTATATATATACCCCCATCTATTTTAATTAAAATACATGGACCTTTCATTATTTAATAATTAAAAAACATAAACACATTAAAACACATGATGTGTTTTATTGTCCTTTCCAATTTGGTAGCATCACATTACACGTAAAGTTTTTTGTTGTAGATATTTATTTTATTTTCTATTTTTGTTTCCAAATATACAAACAAATTTCCAGGGTATAGAGTATGGTCACATGTATTGATAACTCTTTTGAATTATCAGATTTTGTAACAATGTAACAGAAAGGATTGGTAAAAAATAGAATATGATAAAATAAGTTGTGAAATATACGAGAAATTAAAGGATTTACCAATTAATCAATATCGTCGAATTTGTTTGGCTAAAAAAAATTATACAATAAAAATATGATTCGCTTAGCTTGCGTAAGCTTGGATGGTTAGTATATTAATTGCGCTCAATTTAAATATTAATTAATATAAATATTATAATAAAATTCTCATATAAATTATTGTGTTTTAAAAATGTTCAAATTCTAAACCAAACAAGTAAAATTAAAGGAAGGAAGTAATTGTTACTCTCTCTGTTTATTTTTACTTGTGAATATTTCACTTTTTGATGTCAATTTGATGAAATTTCAAATTTAAATTGAAATATCTAAATTTAATATTTAAAATCTAAAATTTAGATGGTTGAAAATTATATGAAAAATGTTATAAGTTGCAATTTTCTCATACTATTATGATTAAAAAACATCTTAAAATATTGATGAAAGTTTATATAATTTGACTTCGATAAATAAATTAATGACAAATAAAAATAAACAATCGGAGTGAAAAGATCATTAGAAATCACAACATATTTTGACTTCTTCCTCTCTTTTCACATGACCATAAAAGTGAAACATTCAAGTCCTACTAGTATTATTTGTTTCAAAAAGTTCAAAAAAGTCCAACTAACTATCAAATGATGGTACTATACTAAAACAACAAATTGCTGGAGCATTTAATATGGTGGGGATTGATGTCCGAGATTTTTTTCATATTTAATCAGATGTTTTAAAATTAAATTTTTATAAATCAAAAATTGATTTGTTCAAAATATTTTCAACTAAGAAAAATATCAGTATTTCAATTTATTTAGAAAAAAGTTATGTCTTTCACAATATTTTTTAATTAATTTTATAATTAAATTTAAATTAATCGAATCAGTGAATATCAAATTTCTAATGATGAGTGATTGCGTGGATGACAATTCTCATATTATATATCTTAAGCATGGTGGCTAAATGTAGGGACAGAAGTGTAAATAAACAAGGAAAGTTGCCAGCCAAAGTTTGTCCTCTACATAACATGCATTTGGGCCTAAAGATTTTGACGTTTCTCCGAGAAAATAGTACATGCTCTGTTACCACTTATTTTATCGCTGTCGATTGTCGTGTTCTTGTTTCTAGCATTAAAAATTACACGTTGAAATTTTATAAAAAAGTTTAAAGTTAAATTATTTTAACTTTTTAAATTATTACATAAAATTAGGACCGAGGGAGCAATCGAAAATTTGAGAAATAAGGATGTTATTAGTTCATTGATCTTATGGATCATTATAATGTAGTGTTTTGCCTCTTTTTATATCATTGTATGAATGAAACTTTCCATGGGAAAATATTGGTTAGATAATTAATGAGATGAGAAATTCTTCAAGTCATAATAAAGTCATGGTGAAAAATACTTCAAATTATAAAAGATTTGTTAGACGGAAATAATTGTTGTGTCTCTTTTAATATATTTCTCATTTGTCTCTTTACTCGTGATCTTTCGAGATTTTCTTTGATAGATTCTGCATGACACCTAATTATTTCGATCCTAGCAAGTGGTAATCAGAACTTGAGATTGTTGTTAGCGCTTATTGACCCTTGGTATCAGAACCTTGTTGCATAACAAGGTTAATCTCATCGTTATATTAACTTTTGATAAGCTCCACTCCTTTCTAGGGAGATAACATGATATGAACGATTTTTAAGACTATTGCATCCTAACTTAGAACTTATCAGCCCTAACAAGTGATATCAGAGCATTGATATCATAATAAGGTGAATCTCATCATTATGTTCACTTTGATAAGCTCCACTCCTTTCTTGGGAGATAACACGAGATGAACGATCCTTAAGACTTTTTCAAAATTTGAAAAAATCCATCAAGAAATTCACAAAGCAATAATTTCAACATAATTCAAAATCAATTGAGCTCCATTATAAAAGCAAATATATACATAAACAAAACTCAATAATATTCCAAAGGTAACAAACAAATGCAAATAATTAGGGGGGAAAAAGAAGATAAGATTAATCCCTTTTGAATTACTCTTTCACAAAAATTTCAACATTTCTACAACAACAAACAAAAACAAAATGTAACTAAACTATTTAATCTCCTCCTTTTTGTCCTAAAAATTTACAAATAAAAATAAAATTCACACAACACATTCTATAGCTAGAATGGTGGTTCAATTCAAATGGAAGAGCCCCATATATATAAAAATATTTCTTGAATTCTTCATATAATTAATTCCTTAATCATAATTTGCGACTAATCAAGCCACAAACTGTCACTAATGCCATAATTAGTGATTGATCAACTTGGGGTTCCACTTCTAGAGTTAATACATCATCTCCATATGCAAATCCTCTTGACGATTGCTTTTGTTTTAACTGCAATTAAAAAGAATATTATTAGAATCTTTACGCTATCAATATATATAACTTAAATTATTTATAAAAAAATTATATGAATCGAAAATTTTAAAGAACCTACCTCAGCAATAATTTCTCCAGTACTATTTGTAACTTTAAATGATGATTTCTTGTCCAATTTTTGAATCTTATAGCAACTTTCAATTGATTTCTCATACCCCAAATTTACATTACATATAACATTTCCTCTTGAAAATGTGCAATTTTTTCTCACTTGAAACCATGGCCTCCCTTTAAATCCACCACATAAATATCCATTCCATCTTCCAAAAACTCTCAATTTCTGCATACACACAAAAATAAATAAATAAATATTCCCATAATATAAAATATATAAAAAAATAAAAAAAACTATCCCTTTTATCCTAATTCATGTGGCAAGTTCTGATTTCATGAATCAAACAAATTATTCATGATCTTCATTATATGGTTTTAAAAAGAAAGGCAAATCCGGTGCACTAAAAGCCCTTTTGTGCAACGTCCAAGGACGAGTCCAATCATGTATGCAGTCTTACCTTGTATTCCCATGATCACACCTCGCAACAATTTTATCAATTACTCTAAGACTCCCCTTCAATCTAAATTGATGGTTTGATTCTCAAAAAACTATGTGTCCTAATTTATATGTCATGCTTTGATTTTGAGAGCCAAACAAGCTATTCTTAGTCAAAATTACCAATTTGACTCTCAACATTCGAACAGTGTCACATAAATTGTCACCTAACAAAAAAGATTTGTCTTCTCTTTTATTACCTCTTTTTTGATGGAGAAGAGAACTTGTCCATTGAGATCCATGAGGAAAACTTCATTGCTACATCTTTCTTGATAATTATCAACTCTAAAACAAAGTTCACCTTTGGAATTAAAAACAGTACATCCATTTCCATGGAAAACTAATGATTTCATCCATATAGTAAATGTTTCTCTATTAGATGTAACATAAGGAGATGAACAAGAAGAAGAAGGGGAAGATATATTTTCTGGATGAATTTTACCCATAATTATTTAGAGAAAATTCAATTGAAAAAAACCTTTGGAATTTTGAAGAATTGTTAGAAGATGAAAGTGCTTGAAAGAAGATTGTAGATTAGTCTTAGTGAGTAAATAGAGAAGTGGAAAGGGTATAAATAGAAGTTGAAGAAACAACCACTAAAAAAATAGCTGAAAAAAAACAATCAAGAAAGTAGAAACATTTGACTTTAGAAAAACGTGTAATGTTGACGACAATTTTTTATTTTATTTTAATCATATAATATTTGGTATTTTTACTACTACAACAACATTACTCCAGTGCCTCAAAAACTCCCGCTCATTGTGGGATAAGGGGGGGTCTGATATACGCAGTCTGACCCCTATGTTTAAAACATAGAGCGAATATTTGGTATTTTTACTAATTTGGTTAATTTAAATTCACTTCGTGGAAGACTTATTAGAGAGGAAACCACTTTCTATTAGAGATTTCTTTTTAAAAAATAAAATTTGTAGACATGAACTTGAAACTTTTAATTAAAGATACAATATATTCAGTGAAATTTCCCAAATAAAATTTGGAAAGGGTAAAATATACGCAGACTTTATCACTATCTCATAGAGATAGAGCAGTTGTTTTGAAAAGACCCTCGTTTAAAAAATATGAAATCTCAAAAGTAGAAATACTAGATATAAAAAAATTAACTAAAATATAAAATCAATGATAATATATAAATCCAATAAAGATAATTGAACATAAGAAGATGTAATTTACCATTACATCTATTGGTAGTAGCATTGGCAGAATTACATATGAAAAATATTCGGAAAATCACTTGATATCGATTCACTATACAAAATATTATGTAAATAGGTAATGTAAATACTTCTTGATTTTTTTGTATATATATAATATATTGATATTTTTCAGTAAAAAATTCTAACTTCGATAACAGTAATAGATTATGCAAGTATATTTTCAATCTACATATCGAATCTCCTTGATTTTTTTCGTATATATCTCGTCACTTTTTGATGTTTGAATACGAAGAGGGGGTTGGGGGGGGGTATTTTAGGGGGTTTTTTTTTTTAACTTTCAACTTCCATATTATTGGAATAACAAATCAACTTAATAAATAAATACTTATTAGAGATAATTCAAAATACTATGTCAAAGTCAGTCTAATAATAAATATTTATTTGAGATAACTTCAAAATATTTTAAAAAACCATATAATTAAATTAAAAAACATAGACAAAGAGGTTTTGTTTTTATTTATTCATCCAGTCTGTCTTTGAGCAAATAAATAAAGTAGAATATGACTCTTGATTGAATTTATTTTTATTCCAACCTCTATGTGTTTGTTTGTATACCCTATATATAATATGCTTTTTTGAGTTGTGACAAGTGAGGTGGCATTATGGAGAACCACTAAACCACAACATAACAAGATGCATTTTTCTTCTTTATCTTTCTTTACCTAGGAAATAAATTAAAGATTCTTTATAATTTTTGGTCAAAAGATATTTTTTTTAAAAAAGTTCCAAAATGTGGTCTATAATAACTCATTTGGCAATATGTCCAAAACTTGGAGGTTCATCATTGAAAAATGAGAATAAATTCATTCACATTTGAGGTTTGATATTTCATAAAATGAGAAAATTTATATTAGAGAATATTCCTTTTTAAAATAAATTTTATACGACATGAATATAAATTAATATTATTTTTGTAAGGACTAAATTGCTACGCCGTAGCCTAATATGTGAGAATATCATATTGATGGTGTCACAAGAGCGACTCAAACGCATTAGTGTTCTTAGATGAAAATTGAATAGAGTCCTTAAATTTTAAAAAATAATAATTAATATATTTTTTATGAATTTCATTCTTCTATCTCTTTGAGATGCAGAATAATTTTTTAAAAAATTATAATTGATTTCATTCAGTTATCCTTTTCAATTAATCATGTAATCATGCTTCAGATGTATCAAATTTATTCTAATAATTCTTTCTTTTAATATAAAATAAATTAATATTATTTTTGTAAGGACTAAATTGTTAAGCCGTAGCCCAATATGTGAGAATATCAATTGATTGATGGTGTGACAACAGCGACTCAAGCACGTTAGTGGTCTAAGGTGAAAATTGAATGAAGTCCTTAAAATTAAAAAATAATAATTAATATAACTTTTATGAATTTCATTCTTCTATCTCTTTGAGATGCAGAATAGTTTTTAAAAAAATTATAATTGATTTCATTCAGTTATTCTTTTCAACTAATCATATAGATGTGCCAAATTTATTCTGATAATTCTTTCTTTTTATATGAAATAAATCATCTTTACTGTAAATACTACTTACGTATGAATCACCCATACAAAAATTGTTAATTTTATAGTCCTATATTAATTGAAAATGTATATACATGTTATCTTATATGATTTTAGGCAATTCTTTCAAATGTGCATTTAATTTCTTAGTTTTCCTTCTTTTTTCTGTTTTTTTTTTAACACGAAGTCATAATTTAGTGATTTGAATAATCATTATGACTTTTTTGAGATTAATTAAATTTAGTAATTCCTAAGTCAACTCCTACATTTGCTTAATGACATATTATGCCCAATTCAATGGGGTTCCACTTACGTTTGTGTAACTACCACTAAATATATTTATTCAAAATAAATATTAAAACAAAGAGGAAGTGCAAGAACTATTCAATGTCAAGATGGGACACAATTAATAATTAGAGGTTTTAATCCACTTAAGGGTAAATGTAATTAAAAATAAAATGATGTCAAAAGAAAGGATTATCATTGATTAAATTAATAATTAGTAGTTGTTAATTGTTTGAGTGCATCGATTTGCGTGCTTATCGCTTGATGAGGGATTATTAGGTATAGATAGAGACTAACTTATCATTTAATATCATAACATTTCGAGACTATGAAAATTGTAATTTAATACAAATATAATGATGAATTAGTTTTTAGGCCTAACTCTAAGGAGTCCACCCATCTCTCTTGGCATCTGGTGCGTGAGCAATTTTTTCGGGGCCCAACAAGGCCTAACATTGGGTGAGACGGTCCTGCTCTGATACCATGATGAATTAGGTTTTAGGCCTAACTCACACCCAAAAGTTAGATCAAAGGAAGGATGATTGTCTAAGCCTTATAAGGAGTCCGTCCATCTCATAAACCACCAATGTAAGACTTTTTGTCTCAACATATAACTTTTAGGAAAATTATTCAAATACATTTATCATCCTCTAGATACCATGTTAGAGTGGTAAACTTAGTACTTATTTGTTTTCTTAATCAGATATTTTGAATTTGAAGTTATTTTTCTATATTTTAAAATATATCGATACATTTGTATTGGGGTTCAAATTTGAATTCACATGTTACACAATTAATTTGTAGGAATGTCGCTTTCAAACACTTCCAATGATATTATTATTATTTTCCAAGAATTTAAACTTGAGACTTCTGTACAACATTAATTATTATTAAAATGAGTTTAAAAAAACACTCATTTTTTTATTTTTTATTTTTTTTGATGATGATTGTCCACTGGGAATTTCACACTAACATCATGAAAAGTTTAAAGTTATAACTGGTAAAAATGACAACCATATTCTTCCTTAGTGGAATTAATAAAGACAGCCACCACCAGTAACAATATCCTACACTTATCTGATGTGACATTTAATATATTTGGTTAATTTGATTTAATAAGAAATTTAAATTAATAAATATAAATTTTATAATTTTTAAATATGTCACGTTAAAAATTAAACTAAGGAAATATTATAAAAGAATATTTTTTAAAAATAAAATTTTAAAAATATAGGACAAATAAATTAAAACGAAGAGTAATTAGACTAACAAAAAGAATATTATCCTTTTCAAGGAATTTTCTAACATTGGACGGTACCGACTCACACACACACAAAAAAAAGTTATTTTGGTTAGGAATTATGATGAATTTGACTTTAATTTGATATTTTTAGATAACACTTAAACTGGAATAGTTAAGGTGAAATTCATAATTGTAATAATTCAGAAACTTGAATCAATCATCCTCAATCATTAACATTAAACTTTTTGTTTAGAAATATTTAGAAAAAAAAAAAGACATGGTTTTACATTTCAATTTAGAAAATCCCTTGTAATTCTACTATCAATGGGATTTTTTTTAATAATCACATAAATGTCAAGGCATATTTAAAGCCACAAATGTATTTATATTTTTATAATTACACAAATATTATAACATATTTAAAATCGTGAGATAAAAATATTTTTCACTTTCTTAAACTATATTTCAGATCAAACTGCATCGCTTTGCAAAATTTCATTGTCAAATATTATATTGTGTGTCAATCCATCTTACAACAATAATAACAACAACATATCCAGTGATATCCCATAAGTGGGGTTTGGGGAGGGTAGATCATACGCGGATCTTACCGCTACCTCATAGAAGTAGAGAGGTTGTTTCCTAAAACCCTCAACTCAAAACTCATAAGCAGAAAGACTATATATGACAAAAAGAAATGTAAGGTAAGGAAATGCGACTACCAATGAGTAACACATGATAGTAAGTCATTATGATAAAACTAACACACATGCACTAGATAATGACAAGAAAAAAGAAATAATAATAGTAAGAATAATACAAATGCTAATAGTAATAAGAAGTAGACAACCACGGAGAAGAATAGGAAGAAGAAGAAGAACTTAGCCAGCTACTCTAATTCGCGACCTCCACATCCTTCTATCTAAGGTCACGTCCTCAATGAGGTTCAGTTCCGCCATGTCCTATCTGATCACTTCCCCCCAATACTTCTTAGGTCTACCTCTATCCCTCCGAGTAGCTCCCGCAACCAACCTCTCGCACCTCTTAACAGGAGCATCGGTACCCCTCCTCTGCACATGTCCGAACCAGCACAGTCTCGCTTCCCTCATCTTTTTCTCCACCGGGGCCACCTCCAGTTTCTCCCGAATATCCTCATTCCTAACCTTGTCGCTTTTGGTGTGACCGCACATCCATCTTAACATCCTCATCTCAGCGACATGCATCTTCTGAACATGAATATTTTTAATCGGTCAGCACTCCACTCCATACAGCAGTGCTGGTCTAACCACCACTCTGTAGAGCTGACCCTTTAGTTTGGGTGGTATATTTTTGTCATACAATACTCCAGAGGCCAGCCTCCATTTTAAGATGAGAAATTTCACATTGACAAAATTAAGAGAGATGCTAGGTCTCAAGTAAACATGTCTTACTTATGTGACACGTTTTAAAGTTGTACGGACCTAGGCCCGAAACGGACAATATTATTAGCAGACTGAGCTGTTAAAGATGGTATCTGGCCACTCCTGTGTCAGTCTTATCGACGTGGTTTAGAGTTCAACTGAGTCTAGACAAATTCCGATGAGACAGGGCAAACCTCAATGCTCAGTCTAGTCGAATCTCATTGCAGTGGGGCAAACCTTAGCGAGGATACTGAGTAGAGATGTATGTAACAATTCATCTTAAGATAAGAAATCTCACGTCGACAAAAATACAGAAGAGACATTGAATATATAAGCAAATAGATGACGTATTTTAAATCTCTGTAGGCCTAGGTCCAAAGCGAACGACATCACTAACAGGTTGGACCGTTATAATATGAATCCCTCAATTATTAAAAATATCATAACATATATAAAATACATCATCTTCTTTAATTATAGCAATAAAACAAAATAACCGTCAGATGATAGACGTGGCATGTTTTCCAACTAAAACTTATCACATGTTAACTTTAAAAAAGGTTCATCCAAATCCTTAAAATATGATTGGATAATATATATGATACATTGAGTAAATTTTAAATTTTAGGATAATTTGTATATAAATAAATTAGGATAATTTGTATATAAATAAATTCTAAGTGGAGGTTGATGCATGCAACACCAAAAAGTTGTTTAAAAAGTTTGAGTTTGACAGATCCATTTTCATTTTTATAATTCATCACTATGATTAGAACAAAATATCCACTTAGGGTAATGTTAATTTTTTGTTTCCTGCAAAAAATTAATTAGTAGTGGTGATTTAATTTATTGAAGAAAAATTTAGGTTGTCTTTTAATTAATTCTTGATAAGCTAATCACGTGCATGCTGACATTGGTGAACTAAAGTAGGAAATTATTTTAAAATGTTTTTCTTAAAAATGATTTAATGTTATTCTTTTTGTTAATTTTTTTTATTTTAGTCATTATGTCCTAGTAAGCAAGCATTAATTTGACAACCTAATTGCTTAGACCATCAACATGCATATTGAACTCCACCTTTAAAAAAAGAAACTATAATCCTATTAAAATTTGATTAATTATTGATTTTGAACTCGTACGTTATCGGTATTTGTACTCTATAATCACATGGAGGTCTAATTAATTTGAATTCGCGCATTATAGGATTCATTTCTGAAGGCAACATTCTCAACAGAATTTTCTTTATTTCCATCGGAGCAATTTAATATGTGGGTCCAAGATTAATAAATCATGAATTGAGATAAGTCTGAACATAATATATGTCACATAAGCCTAACTCAATCCAAAAAGATAGTTCATAAGGTAAGAATTATCTAAGCTAAGTCCATATATACATATATGAGGAGATCAAATCTCACATCCATAGCCAATGTGGTACTCTACATGAACCCAAGATCTCTCGATTAAGAATGGAGAGATATTCCGCGATCCAATGGCAATGCCACATTGGAATTAGGGGGTTTATCTGAACCTGAACTCCCTTCGATGAAAAATTATACTATTTATATAAGATAAAAATAATTTTTTTATATATATAATAGATGTCGAACCTCCTTCGATTAATTCGTGTGTCTAGTTCTAAAAATTTTGAACCCCTTAACAAAAATTCTGACTCCACTACTACCGCGATCCTACAAAATTCTATATTGGTATGTGTTGAACACCACTATTTATATTTTACTATTTTATTATATCTATATATTCAAACGTCAAGTAGTTATATTCAAAGCTTTTTGGAACATAAATTTTCGAAAGAAAATAAAAAGTAGCTTAAAAAGTGTATATAGATAAATTCAACTTGAGATGCATGCAAGAAAAAATAATTAATTTTCTGATGTTATTAACTTAAAACAAGAAAATGACCTAATTGTTAATCATGAACATAGAATAAGAACATAACAAGGGCTACGTAAGTAAGTTATCGTATGTAATTTAGATAATCATAATTAATTTTTAATTGAGATGATGTGTTTTTTGTCCTAATTTTCTAAAATACTCATATCCTTTTATTTATTTCCAATGAATTTTTAAATATTCTCATGTTAGAAATAATAACCAATAGAAAATAAAATTTGAACATAAAAAAATCAAAAAACTAAAAAAAAAAGAATTTTAATGAAGTAAAAAATCAACTTATACACCCTCACACCCCGACCCCACCCCAAACTTCTCTCATTCTTCTCTTTTCTCTTGAAGTCGTCCTCATCCATCATTATTCTTCTTTATTTCTATTTCTCTTTATGATTTCTTTTTATTTTTCTTTTAAATTTATATGTTTTTTAAGCAAAATTGTTCATTATTTTTCATTTTGATTTTGAATTTGCATCTTTTATTTTTTTCTTATTTGTTCTTTATTTTTTGGGGGAAGAAGCGGTGTGGGTCGAGGTCGAGGTCGGGGGCAAGGTGTGTGTAGAAAGAGAAAAAATATAAAATTTGAAGAGTTATTTCTATTTTTCCCGACGAAGAAGTCATAGATGGTGGTCTTCATCTTTTTCGACTGCCAAAAGAAAAAAAATAAGAATTCTAATTTCAAAACAAAAAGAAAGGGGGAAAGGAGATGTGGATGATGGTCTCATTTTTCTCCAACAAAGAAGACATGAATAATGATCTCCAGTATTTTCGGCAAAAGAGTTGTAAATGATTGCCTTCATTTTCTTGGATAAAAAATAATAATAGAGAGTGATTCTACATCTAAAAACTTAATACAATGATAAGAAGACTAGAAAACAAAAAGGTGGAGGAAATTAGTGAAAATTTTTGAAAGTGGATGGTGGTGAAGAAGTGGTAGTAACAGGACTTTTGAGAAAGAGGAAAGAGAAAAAGATTTCATATTTAAAAAAAAAATGAGAGGAAAAAAATAACTTTTAAAAAAATGTTAAATTATTGATTTACGCACCTAATAGGGTGCGAATCATACTTCTTGTGCAATGTTTGCGCAAAGTTCCTAAATGGGTCAAATTTAGGATAGTAGAGGCGTTTAATAGGTACAATTCTGAATTGAGGTGCCTAAATAAAATATGCGCATAACTTTAAAGGAACGCATATGACTTAAGCATTTTCTAAAAAAGGAAGTAGTGTTAACATTTACTAAATTTTGTTCTTGGGAGTTTAGTTTGTGTTTAAATAGTACATTTTGTTGTAATTTATATTATCTATATTTATTAACTTTTTGATTGTTTAGAGACTAAATATGAAGATATATATGATTGTTTAGATTTCTACAAACAACGTGCATTTGATCATTCGATCATTCGTTGTTGAAAGATCATGATTGTCATCCTAAGGCATATCTCTACTTTCTTTTCATTTCATTATCATATTTTTTTATATTGATATGATATTATTGACATACAATTAACTATTTGATTGAACAAATGAAACCTACCTTATCTAGGATTAAGGAAAATCCAACTTCTTCATCAACAACTAATAGGTCATCGATAATATGGTCAAAAGATGAAGGATATCCTTTTGGCACAATTCCTGTTAAAAGAATTACAAAGAATGATCTTATAAGATTAAGCCATATGCCCCCTCCAGAATATCTCACATTTGACGATGAATATAGTGTTGTAAGCTGATTTGTCGGAATTTACTTTTATATACTTTGAATAGTTCAAATCTAAATATAAGTTCATTATTTAATGCAGAGCAACAACAATAGTGAGCCAAATGGAAGATACATATCTTCACAAGGATATAAGATAAGTATTTTCTTCTAATATCTATGTTTTGTTTTAATTAAATTTGAAGTAACAAAGAAACAAATTATTCTTAGGTTAATTTGCATACTCCGTAAGATTTACCGAAAATGCTTACATTTTTAATTTAGGTTGCAATAGGTCAGATTCCATATAATCCAAATAGTAAGTTTGCGAGAGCTAGAATGGCAACTTGTTTGTACAATCTTAAAGTTAAAGCACAACAACACAGTGGATCTCGACTAAAAATTCAAAAAGGATCAAATATCTTACAAATTAATTGAAGAGTAAGCTTCTATCAGTTTTTAATCCCATCATTCTATTGTTTTGGGGAAGAAAGAGACATGCTAATCATTGAATATTGTGCTTTTAGAATAAAATGTACATTTGAAATTCTACCAGTGAATCATCAATATTTAATTGTTATAATTTCTCTATATGGTACTTGTTGAGACACAAACGTTCGGAGGGAAAGTGTAATGGACCGACGTGTACGGAGTTTTCGGTGTGAAAACATGACCAAGGATCTGCAAGGGTGTGCCTTGTATCGAAAGTCTTCCTGTCTAGTGATGGTACAGGTGGCGTGTCCCACAGGTTATTGCGGCGGTGCAAGATGTTGGCAGATTCAAAAAATCGATAATCCCTGAAGAGGAGGTCACGAGATTATATGGTCTGGTTTGAGGGGAATATTGTTGAGTATGTGTAACTCATCCCACATCTTCAAATGAAGAAAAAATCTAGCAATATATTATTGCTCACCCAACTCCATTAGTATGAGGCCTTTTGGGAGATGTCCAAAAACAAATCTGTGAGGCTTTGGCCCAAAGCGGACAATATCATATTAATGCGAGATTAGGGTGCGATTGCGCACGGTCCTAACAAGTAGTATTTTCATACATTTTCAGGTAACTTATCTTTATGACTTTCATGTTGAGTTCATTAAACTAGTATATTTTTTAGTTTAAATGTTTAGTTCAATTTGTAAGAGTTCATAAACGACATATATCAAATTTTTTAGGCAGGTAAAACTCATTGCTTCAATACATTATGTCCTAGTTTTGTACACGTAAACAATGACATGCCTCTTGATGTATCATACTTGGATACTATTCCACACCATGGAGGGGACACTTGGGATGCTACGATGTACATCGATCGGGTACATTTTATATATTTTTTTCTTATTTAGAGCTTTTATACATAGAAATTATAATCAAGAGATTGCAAAAATATTATTCTGACATATTTTATTTATTTTTAAAAAGGACTCAGCCAATGGAAACTGGTGGGTTTTAAGGACAAAAAGGCTTTTGCACAAGTAGGTTTCTGGCCTCAAAGTCTTTTTACTGACTTGAAAGGTTGTGTTACAAATGTTGATTGGGAAGGAGTTGTATATAGTCCACCGGGTGTATTAACATTCTTCATTCTTAACATCGCTAATTACTAGCTTCACAATGTTACTTAGAGGGAAAAATGAATCGAACATGTTTGAGTTTGATCGTCTGTTAGTGAATTAATTCAATCCTTGAAATATTTGAATGCTAATAATAGCATGTAGACCAATCTTTTTGAGCTGTGTCAATGAACATTATTCAGAAGGGTTTTTCACGTAAAATTTTGATGTCACCATTACTCTCCTTATTAAATAAAATAACTTCTCAATCAATCCTACATCTTGGTTACATTGATTAAAATAATTTTTCAAACCTCTGTTTTGCTTTGGGCCTTAAACAGCATGGGCTTTGGCCCATTTTCATTTTGATCCACTCAAGATTAACATTAAGGCCCAACAGAATAGCTAGCGGTGACAAAATTATGGATTTGAGTTTTACTAAAGGAATGAATTGCAATTGTGGCCAGTTGATTTAAAATGAAGCCAATTTTGAGCCAATAGATGAATTTGCCAAAATTAAAATATATTATCATTATTAACTATAATATGAACTTCTTAAATTTAATAAAATAAAAAAAAGTACGCCAATTGTTTTGAGATAAAAATGATGATTCTCTTTCTACACAATGGCGGACCCAGTATTTTCGTCAAGGGTGTTCATAACTTTAGAACATAAGTGATTGATTTTTGTATCAAGAATGTTCAACAATTGATATATATATATATATATATATATATCAAAATATCTATACTTAACCGATGTATTTCAAAAAAATTTCTGACGAAGAATGTTCATCTAACCACTTTTGAATGAATGTAGCTCTGTCCCTAACTGTTCATAATTATCGATTTGAAATAATAGAACATATAATTATCTTATATACGTGTCATGAACCAGCCTAACTATAGACACATGATGCTTTACAATTGGTAGTATGAAGACAGATAATCATCATCATTAGTACTAATTAATTACTTTTTACTTATTTGAAGGAATTGGAAAACGTGGAAACTCTCTAATTGATGAATAAAAATAGCAGATAAGATATGGTTTTATTTATTTGTTAGTGTGACGTGTAATGGTGATGACTTGTGAATTGATACCTTGTACAAATGGTGGTGTATATTGCTTATAAGTTTAAAAAAAATCATATAAATTTAGTTGTTACTCTCCCGTGTCATTTTAATTGGGTTTTATATAAATGAATCTTTTAATTTGTCCATCTTAGCAAATTAAGAGATTTTTTATTAATAAATCCTATTTACTAAAATATATTCATAATAAAAATTTCCTTTGTTTCAATTTATGTGGTATATTCCTTCTGTCTCAATTTATGTGTTACTTTTTATTTTTTTAGAGTCAAACAGATTAATTTTTTGATCGAGATTGAGTATTTGTGCATGGAATCTTCAAATTTTTTGAACTGAAATTTATATATTTCTAAACTACGTAAAAAGTACGATAAGTCACATAATTGATGTTTTACACTATTTATATGAAAATTTTACGATAAAAAATAGATCGATTTGAATCTCGAAATTCAAAAAGGTCCACATAAACTGGGATGGAGGGTGTCAAGACTGAGTCAAGTAAGTATTGAACTTCAATACCCTTAAACTTGGCGCACATTATTAGTTTCATCCTTAAACTATTGTCAATGTCAAAAATACCCTTCTACTTGATTAATTGGATTTAAACATGTTTTTAAAATATGAATGAAATATACTCCTAAATGCTTGCAAATTAAAGATGAAAGAATTTTTTCAGACTGTCAATAATTTGAAGATGAAACTAATAAATTACGAAGAGTTCAAAGATATTTTTAATATTTCTCCAAAAAAAAAAATATTGAATACACTCCTACACTTTTGACTAGAATTATCATCACTCAAAAGTATATAACTTAAATCTTCAAAAGAGAGTAACTTTTACTAGAGTTTTTACCCTACCATTTAGGAGACAAAATATTTTTTTATTATTTTTTCTTAAAATGATTAATTAATTATTCCAGCCATTAACATCAAAAGGATAGTCTTTTCCTATCTGTATTGTGACTTTATTTTTTGGCAGCTTCCAACTTCCCTTTATTTCTAGTTTTACCTACTCTCTTTCTAGCTATTTCCTTCACTTCTCTTTCAATTTCTTGAAGATTCACTTATTTGGAAAGTGAAATATATATATAAATTGATCATATATAGATTATAATCATGGGAGAAGAAGAATCAAGCCCTCCAAAAAATTCTAAAGAAAATTATGAGCACAAAAATGAAGAAACAAAAGAAAAAGTTGAAGAAAATGCACTTGCAATTGTTCCAACTGTAGATCACAAAGAGAAAATCTCTTCCCCTCTTCAAAAAAGTAGGTATTTTTCCCTAGTTCCAGTTCTTCATTTTTTCATATTTTAGATTTTTATTATTGCTTCTTGTTTTTTTAGCCTCGATTGTTGTACTATCGGTGGTATCTTCTTCAGACATCACTTATGTCATTATAATAGTACTATAACTTAACCACCAAAAGATATAGTGCAGCAAATGAGGTTGTTTTTTCCTTAATTAGAGGTGTCGGGTTTGAATCCTAAGAATGGAATAATCCTTGGTAGAAATTTCCCGAAGTGGGGTCATATAAGATACAAATCCAAATATAATCAGACTTTCAATGTGGGTACTGAAAAAAAAAATAGTACTATTTTGAATGTTATTTTTGCTATTTATTTGGGGAGTTTTGATTGGTTAAAATATTGGGGTTTTGACAGAGGAAACAGATTCTGGAGTTCAGAAAAGTACAGGGGGGTCCAAGGACAGAGGTAAATTTGACAGACGATTTATTCATTTGGTTCTGTTTAATTAATTTGCCTTTATTATTATTATTGTTATTTTAGTATTAGTTATTTTGAGGATTATTTCCAAAATGAGAACATATGAAACTGTCTCATTTTGAGTAATATTAAAAGATCTTTTGTTAGTAAGGTTGGTAATTTAAGGTACTATCAAATAGATGGGAAAATATGAGCAAAGGGCTCCACATTTTCTTGGATTGCAAAATAAGTAAGGTCATAGCAGAACGCAAAGAATTCTTCTATGCTTGATCAACAGTTTCGAGTTTCACTATTTAAAATGATAAAAAAATCATATTTTGTAACGTTGCCCTTTTCAACTGGCCTTAGTTTGAGCAACATAGTTTATGTCGAGTTTTAAATTGTAATTTTGTTTTATAGATACTGCCCCTGCAAAGGTTGAATCAGAGAAAAGATTGGCTTTGATCAAGGCATGGGAAGAAAATGAAAAAACAAAGGCTGAAAACAAGTATGATTTTAATTTCTATTTCTTTTGTTTTATTTTATTTTTTTCGTTTTGGTAATCAATATCAATAGAAGAAAGGTAACTAAGGAAAACTAAAGAAATGAAAGAGAAAAAAGTGTGTACATAAAGCGAAAGAAAAAGGCATAAAGTCACTTCTAAACGTATCTTGAAAAGTCAGTTATACATTTAAATTATTATAACGATCTATTACACATTATTCTTGTTGAAAATGTATTAGTTATTGTTGAAGAATGTCTTAGACTTAACTCACACCCCAAAAGCTAGCTCAAAGGGAGGAGGATTACCTAATTCTTATAAGGAGTCCATCCATCCTATTAAGGATCAAAGTGGGACTTTTTTGTGTCTCAACACCCCCCTCATGCCCAGTGCTTAGCATCTGATACGTGACCAATTGTCTCGGGGACCCAACATTGGATGAGACGGGCCCAGTTCTGATACCATGTTGAATTAGATTTTAAGCCTTACTCACACCCCAAAAGCTAGCTCAAAGGGAGGAGGATTGTCTAATCAGTCCACCCATCCTATTAAGGACCAATGTGGAACTTTTTTGTGTCTCAACAGTTATCTCCCGAGAGGTGATGTAACAGAGAAAGTGTTTACATTTTTTAAAAGTACATAAACAATTATAAAATAAATAATAATTAGATCACACAACTGTCTCTTTATAATTGGATTCTATTAATCTATTAAAATTTACATTTTTCTTATTTTTTGTTTTCTTTCTCTTTCTTCGTTGAAATTTTATTTTACTTTCCTCTTTCTCCTATCCGAAACAATCGCCTATGTTTTTAAACATAGGGGTCAGGCTGCGTACATCCGACCCCTCCTTACCCCGTAATGGGCGGGAGGCTTTGAGGTATTGGGGTGATGTTGTTGTACTTTCCTCTTTCTCCTTTTTTCGTTTCTTTCTCTTTCTTCTTCGTTTTCTTGACTGAAGTTTTGTTTTATTTTCTTTTTCTTTTTTTTTCTCTTCTTCGTTGAAGTTTTGTTTTATTTTTTTGTTTCTTCTTTTTTCTTGTCTTACTCTTTCTTTCTTTCTTGTCTTCTTCCTTGCAACTTCAATTGATATATCTAAGTTTATGATCGAACAAGAAAAATCGATCTTTATTATTTGATTTTGAATAATTTTCTTCTTATTTCAGAACCTCCCTCCCTCTCTCTCCATTTTACATTTTAAAAGGATTTTATAAAGTAGAAACCTTTGGGTTACTACTAATAAGTTAACACCAATATCATAATTTTGGTGAAATATATATTTTGTTGAAAAAGTTGAAATTAACACTAGCGGAGTAGTGTTGAACATCGATATGGGTGAGAATAGAATAAATTACTCAAAACCATAAACTATGTACCCAGCATAGTATAAGATCGTATCACAGTACCTTCCTCATTAGCCATTGAGATGACCCAGTTTTAGGATGGATCCACCCCTCTAGTTATTCGTCCCCTACCTCGGCAAAGTACGGGACGGCTCTAGTAGCGTCGGCAAAACGTTGTATCACCACGAAACTCATAGTGGTGGTTGTCAGTTAGAGAAACTCCCCAAGCTAAGAAAATTATGTCTTATTACTCCCCAAGGTATTTCAGGTGATGCGGATAGCGGATACCAAACGGGTTGAGTTGGCTTTCTATCAGCTTAAGGGGATGGCTAGACTCTGGTTTGACCAATGGAAGGGAAGTAAGGCAGAAAGGGCGCCAACAGTTACTTGGGTAGTGTTTGAGGAGGCCTTTTTAGGACAGTACTTTCCCAGGGAAATGAGGTAGGCTAAGGTAAGAGGTTCCTAAACTTGAAGCAGGAGAATATGAATGTACGGGAGTACAACCTCAAGTTTACTCAGTTGTCCCATTACGCTCCAACTATGGTGGCGGATATGAGACTAGGAGGATCTCTTCGTGTCCGAGTTCTCTCGAATGACTAAGAGATAGGGCAGGAATACGATGTTGATTGGAGATATGGATATAGCTCGGTTGATGACGTATGTGCAGCAGGTGGAGGAGAAGAAGATGCAGGGTAGGGAGGATTCTAGGAGTAAGAGGGCTAAGACACCAGGCCAAGAGTCAGGTAAGAGAGGGACTGGAGGTGGAGGTCACTCATCTTTTCAGCCTAAGATGATCGGACCAGCACCTTCATTCGCTAGTGCACCTGCACCGAGGGTCAGGAATAAGCAGGGGTCACAGAACCGCAGATTCCTAGGCAGCCAATCACAAAGTAGCGTAACTCCATCTAACCGTTATCCCACTTGTGGTAAGTGTGGTAAGTCTCACCCCGGAGAGTGCCTTCTGGGCACAAATAGTTGTTTCAAATGTGGTTAGGTGGGGCATTTCTTGAAGGATTATCCTATGGAGAAGCAGATTATAAGAGAGATACCAGATCACAGACAGCCTCTTCAACATCATAGGGTAAGCCACCTCACCAGGAGTACTACAGCAGGGACAAGTGGGGGCATAAACCGCTTGTATGCAATGTGCACCAAACAAGAGCAGGAGAACTCACCAGATGTGGATACGCGTATGCTTAAAATCTTTACTCATGATATCTATGCGTTAATAGACCCAGGAGCCACATTATCATTTGTAACCCCGTGTGTAGCTTTGAAGTTTGGGATCAGTCCAGAATGCTTACTTGAGCCTTTCAGTGTTTCTACTCCTACGGGAGAGTCTATTTTAGCCCAAAGAATTTATAGGGTTTGTCCAGTCTTTGTTTATCATAAGACTATTGAAGTTGATTTGGTGGAGCTATATATGATTTTCGAGTGCCGGCCACGTCCGAGGTGTAGGTTCGGGGCGTGACAAGATGATTGTCACTTTTAAAGATGATGCATTATTGTATATGAAATGACAATTAAATCAGAGAAATAGTCCTGAAATGAAGAAGAGATGTTAGGAAAGATGGAGGAAGATGAAGTGGAAAAAAAGAAAGCAAAGTAAATAAATTAGGTGGCACAAATTTGACTATGACGTGGTAGGAGTGTGTGATACATTGCCTACTAGAAATTGGTTATGTAGTCTTCGGGAGGTAATAATTACACTTTCAACAAAAATAGGTGCGTAATAGATAGTCATGATAGTTTAAGTGTGGTAAATAATTTTTCAAGACAAGTTCAAAGGTGAATTTATGTCTTTTTCCTAAAGTGAAATGAATAAGTCCTCAATGTTGCTCTGACACTCAAAGTATATTATCAAAAATCTGACACACACTTTTGAAGTATTTTTGAAGAATCCGAGCAAATTTGAAACTCTTACACATGCTTATTTTTAACTCCACAAAGTTATTTTTGCTGTGTTTTGTTGATTATGTATTCAACATGTGATGAACAAAAATCAGGGCACTTAAAAAGTTGTCAGCAGTTGGATCTTGGGAGAACACAAAAAAGGCAACTGTAGAAGCTGAACTGAGACAAATTCAGGTGACTACTACTAAGTAGTACATAGTACTCTTTGTTTCAATTTATTCGTATGGTTTTAACTTGACATATAATTTAAGTAACGAAGATTTATAGAATCTTATGTCTTAAAACTAAAGATATGCAAAATGTACCAAAATGATTATTATTCTTGTAGTCTTAATATTATCACATAGAAAGTTAGAATTAAAGAATCGCCAAAACAGAAAATAGACATTCTTTTCTAAACGGACTAACAAGGAAGGTACAACAAACAGTATGAAACGGATGGAGTATCACATAGCTGCTGTCACATTTGAGGATTTCCCCCCATGTTGTCACTTTTTACAAATCAAGAATGCAGCTATCTGTTTGTTGCCATTCCAATATCAACCTTTTCACTTCATAGTTTAGCTTGACACATCTGTAAGGCATTGCCTCGTGCCCTGTGGTAGAGGCTGGATTTTCGTTAAGGAGGTTTAACATGTACGTAACGTAAATATAAGAAAAAAAGAAAGACCTTATGTATGCAGTGTAACTTTTTGGCAAATGGAGTACAGATAAATCAGTAGGCCTTAAATCAGTATGTCATTCCCTTCTAGCTCCGCCCCTGTTCGTGCTTATCTGAAAACTATTACATTTAAAAGACTCATAATGTAATTTCATTTTTATGATTCCTGGACTTATTTTCGTATTATGGAATACGAAAGTAAATATATAAGCATAGTCCAGTGGACCTATATACATGACCGGAGCTAGGGAGCACAAGAGGGTGCTCGAACCCCTTTGTTGGAGAATTACATTGTCATGACAAAAACATTTTCTCATTGTATACATAGCAGATGTTGAATCTCGTTGGCTTCTTCATATGTTTACTTGTCATACTTAGAATCTCTTTTTGAAAATCATGTCAAGTCCATTCATCGTTCAAGTTTCAACATCATCATCAAGCACTCTAGCACATATATAGATACATGTATATGTCCTCATATACGCGTACCTTTGATCCGAGCAGGAAGAGTTAGAGAAGAAGAAGGCTGAATACGCGGAGAAGATGAAGAACAAGATGGCTGAAATACACAGAGAAGCAGAAGAAAAGAGGGCAATGATTAAGGCGAAACAAGGCGAAGATGTTCTAAAGATTGAGGAAACTGCTGCTAAATTTCGTGCTACTGGCGATTTGCCCAAAAGGTTCTTGGGATGCTTTGGCTGCTAAAAATTCTGTTTTTTTATCAAAAACATTGCTTTGGTTGGGTGTAATTGTTTAATGATCCTTTTGTGTATAGACTATATAACAAGTTCTTGTTTATATTATTGATAGAACAATCATGTGTGATGAACAAAACACTTAGAAGTTATTGTTAAGTTTGGTTCAAGCTAAGTTTTGATGTTACTATTGCAGCCCGGTGCACATTCACGCAGAGTCTAGATAAGGGTCGTACCTCATAGGGTGTAACGAATAGTGGCAGCTGCACAATTTTCATTAACGACATTCATCATCAGCTATATCTAGTGGAATTCCACAAGTGGAGTCTGGGGAACGTAAACTGTACGCAGACTTTATCACTACCTCATACAGAGAGAGGTTGTTTCCGAAAAACTCTTATCTTAAAAATATCAGGCCCCAAAAGTAAAAGATACTAGGCATAAAGTGAAAAAAAAGATAATATATAAATGCAATAAAATAAAATTTTTGACCTTATATACCTAGTATGATTTTTCGAAAAAAGAAGATCCGAAGTTTAGACAAACCCCTTTACGTGACCATTAGTTATATAAGCCACATATTCTGATGCAAGCATGAGTATGACTTTTTCAATAAAGGAGGTTCAAATAAACCTCCTTTTTGCGACCTACCCTAATACAAGCTTGATTTCACGACTGGAACATATGACCAATGCTGGTTCATATAAATTAAAGAAAAATTCCCTTTATTTAATCTCTTTTTTTTTTTCAATTACATTATCTAGCTGCCAATTAACTGAATTAACTAACTTATTATTACGTGTCCTAAATACTAGCAAACTTTTTGCTTCTCCTTTCATATTTTAAGGAATTGGTTCAAATTAGTAGACAAAAATAGTAAATGATCTAAAAAAGAAAATTCCTTTTCTATCTTTGTAACTTTAGGGAATTGATTGCTATAGAGATTTTTGTATATATTATAGCTAAAAAGGATTTCAAAATCTCAATTTCCATCAAGACTGAGAAATATTTTTTTTTAAAAAAAATGGCATTTACAGGAAGCCCACAAAAATGTAAAGTTTGTGAAAAAACTGTTTATATTGCAGAAATGATTTCTACAAATGGTGTTGCTTATCATAATACATGTTTTAGGTGTAAACATTGCAATGGAAGGCTTGCCGTAAGATTTTTCTATTTATTATTATTATTATTATTATTATTATTATTATTATTATTATTATTATTATTATTATATTTTAGAGAGGGTCTTTCAAAAACAATCTCTCTATCTTAATGAGGTAGTGGTAAGGTCTACGCATATTTTACCCTCCCCAAACCCCACTTGTGGGATTTCTCTGGATATGTTGTTGTTGTTGTGTTGTCTGTGTGTGTGTATATATATATGAGATGAGGATCTTCTTGAAATAACCTTTCTATCATCTCTATGAGGTAGTGGTAAGGTCTGCGTATATTTTTTACCCTCTCCAGACCCCTCTTGTGGGATTCCACTGGGTATATTGTTGTTGTTGTTGTGTATATATATATTTGAGATGAGGGTCTTCCAGAAATAGTCTCGCTATCTGTATAAGGTAATGGTAAGGTCTGCTTATATTTTATCCTCCCTAGACCCCACTTGGGGATTTCTACTGGGTATGTTATTGTGTGTATATATATTTGAAATGAGAGTCTCTCGAAAACAATCTCTATATCTCTATGAGATAGTAATAAGGTCTGCATACATTTTGCCCTCTTCAGACCTCACTTGTGAGATTTCACTGGATATATTGTTGTTGTTGTCGGAATATATACGTTTGAATTAAATAGTTTGTAATCTATAATTCTTAACAATTTTATTTCATAAACGTTAATTGATCTTCTTGTAATATATTTCATTAATCTTTTTTGAATTATAGTTGAGCACATATTCAATCCTTGATGGAGTAATATATTGCAAGCCTCATTTTGAACAAATCTACAGGGAGAAAGGAGGAGCTCCTTTGAAACATTCTACATCATGTAATTTTTAATTAATACATTTCAAAAAATTAAAATTTTCAATTAATTTTCATTAATCATTTATTTGCCTAATTATTTTTTTGTTTCTCTTTTTCTTGAACAGTGGGGAGGCAAAATGAATTGGTATGTATCATTTAATATACATGCTCTAAAATTACTCTTAAGCAACAATAACAGATATGAGGTAGACCCATAGAGTCGTCAATATGTGTTAGGTTTGTTGGACTGGCTTGGTATAATTCATGATGTAGCAGGGCTAGGATAAACTATTCGGAACCCATTTAACAAATGAGTGTTTTAATCTGGCCCGAATAAACCTATTGATTTGTGAAACTTTTGCAATATTAATTAGGTCAGGTCATGTGCTAAATTAAAAATAAAAATAAAAAAGAGTGTTAAAAATAATAAGAGTTCAAATTCAAAGTTTATTTAAAAATTCTAAATAGTAAAATTAGATACTAATTATGTTTTTATGATATGTAATAGCAACACTAATACCATGTAATGTTGTTCTGTTGTCATTTGTTTTGATATTTCTAAACTATAAGTTAATTTAAAAAAATATATTTTAAAAAATGTGGATTAGTCCGGCAAGGCCTGTAGCCCACTCGTTGATGGGTTGGACTAATTATTTTTTGACCCACAATAAAAATGGGTCAGCCTAACTTAGCCCGTATTGACAACTATAGGTAGACGAACCTAGTAATTTTTGCTTAAATTTATTAAATATGTATAAATATTTACTTACGAATCCAACAAACAAGTTACCAACAATATTTTAAGAATCATAAACTCTAAATCTCGACTTCGCCTAGTTTACGAAAACATTAAAATTGTGTACTTTTATGTTATTACAGAACAGAAGCCCTAGCGAAGTTTCAGCCCTATTTTCTGGAACTAGAGATAAATGTGCCGCTTGTGAAAAGACAGTTTACCCCTTGGAGAAGGTTAGTATTTTTGTGTACTTAATTTCTTCTTAGAACTAATTAGTATCAACAAATTTCCTCTTAAAATTAATATTAATTCATGTTCAACATGTTTTTTAATTTCTCTCTAGTCTTAGCTCTTATTATGTATGGAATTTTGTTATTTTGAGAAAAAAATTATTTTTGACACACCTCCAAATTTGGTTGGTTAATAATAATTTTTGATCATTGTGATATACGAAACACAATATTTTTAATTTTTAATTAATCAAAATATTTATTTCTTTTGTTTATTTGTTTATAGAAAATATGCCATATATCTGAATTTTTTGTAGAAACATCTTATCATGTTCAACTAA
This sequence comes from Solanum ossicruentum, assembly GCA_025774065.1. Lineage (NCBI taxonomy): Eukaryota > Viridiplantae > Streptophyta > Magnoliopsida > Solanales > Solanaceae > Solanum > Solanum ossicruentum. The sequence continues at coordinate 22,664,442 of JAOTQR010000100.1, read as the reverse complement.
TTTTATCAAGAAAGATTAATTTTCTTAGGTTCAAGAGATTGATGACAATATTATTTCTAGTAAGACCTTAAAAGAAGGCGACATTTCTAATCAACTTATTGGTGTTGTATATCTCAATATCGAGGATGAAGTTTGTGTATGTTCATAAAGCAAATTCATCAAAAATGTAGATTTGAAGTAATTAAAGGACTAAAATGGCAATTTACCAAAAATTAAGGATCTAAAAATGTAATAAACCTTATGATAAATAACGAATGCTATAGCGTTCTCCATTTACTGATTGAAAATTTCAAATCAGCCTCTGAATAAATTTTTCTTTCAGATAACAATGGACGGTAAAATGTACCACAAGATATGTTTTAGGTGCACTCATGGAGGTTGTAAACTTACAACATCATCTTATGCAGCATTTGATGGAGGTTTATATTGCAAACCTCATTTTTCTCAATTGTTCAAAGAAAAAGGTTCATATAATCATCTAAGCAAAACTGCTTCAATGAAGAGAAATGAAAGTTTAATCAATATTGAACAAGATGATAAATCATAAGAATTATTTGTTATATAGTTAATTGAATGTAATTGTAATTTTCTTTTTATTTTATGTTCATTTTCATATAATGTTTATTTTATATTCTGCTTAAACACGTATGGTATTTGTGTGGTTGATCATATAATTAGTGCAACTCAATATTTACAATAACTTGCTCAATAAAATTCTACAAGTAGAATCTATGGAGAATAAAAATATACGTAGACTTTACTATTATCTCATAGAGATAAAATGATTGTTTTCGAAATACGCTCAAAAGCAAATATATCAACCCAAAAAGTAAGAAAAATATTAACTTATAGAAATTGACTTGCTTAGCTTCTGACTAACATATAGAAATGTCACTATTAGAGATAAATAATTTTTTTTCATTACGAATCAATAAAAAGTTTATATTATAAAATATGATTTTTTTTTCATTTATTTCTCATCAAACCAGCTTACTGAGAGAATGCGTGATGAGAAGCAAATTCTCACTGAAATAACAGAAAACTTCCTAGTTCTTTCATACGAAAATATATTAATATTAATTTGAGTTTATGTTCTATTTAAACATGTACGACATTTGTATGGCTGATCATATAATTAGTGTAATTGAAAAAGTTTAAAATCGACTTGCTTAGCTTCTAGCTAACTTATAGAAATTCACTGTTAGAAATTATTATTTTTTCCATCACAAATCAACAAAAAATTTATATTGTAAATACGTTTTTTTTTCATTTATTTCTTATCAGATCAATTTACTAAAAAATACTTGACGAGAAGTAAATTCTCATTGAAATAGCAGAAAACTTCCTAATTTTTTAATACGAAAAGATATCAATATATTAATTTGATGGAATAAAAGCAAGAAAAGGTAACAATCTAGACCAAACTTTATCACAAAGAGTCCATTTAGAATCAATCACGTAATCAATTGTTTCTTTTGTAAGAAAAAGTGTGATTCAATTCATATCTTTTCTTGTATTTATTCCTTCAAATTGGTAGTAACCACTACATAAGAAACTAATATTTAAAAAATATTCATATAAATAATATTAAATAAACATGTTTGGTACGAATATAAAGGACCACTATATTCTAGCTTTAATTTACTTTTATTTCACAATTGTGAATGATCTTGTATGGTAGCTCCCTAGACATATCATGTCCGTGATGAATTCATACATGAATATAATGATAGTACATTTAAGAAATAATTGCTACAAAAATTCCAAACATAAATAATATATTTCATATAATTTTATAAATGAAGTGAGAAAAAAATAGAATGTAAGTAACAAAATAATTGGATACAGAGTCATCTATGTTAGGCAGCACTTTACCTTCCAATGTGAGACTTCTCGACGCGAATGCAAATTTAATTAGGCTCCAATATGAATATCGGACATTAGGTGGAAAATTAAAAAAAAACTAATATAAAGAAAAAAAATACATACTACGCGAATAATTGATAAGACTATTAATCGTTTGGCCATAAATATATGTGGAAATAACACTTGTCAATATTTATTAAGTATTTTTGTCAAATATCCAGAGTTTTCAAGTTTCAAAAAAATAAATGAGAATTTCAACCCTAGTTTGTTGCACAAAATTTATTTGAGAACTTTTAAATATTTAAAAAATTATCCAAAATTTTTATATTTTATAAAAACATCTATCGTTTATAGTTTTGAACTAAATTTCGGTCCTAATTTGTTGCACAAAATTTATATATTTATATATAATTTTAATTCGAGCTTGTTCTCTAAAGGCACTTCTAATTACAAAAAGTAAATAGCATTTTTCTTTTATTTGCTTCCTATTCTTTCAAATTCATATTAATTCTGTTTTTTGTGATGGTTCATGAAACATATTCACTACAAAATGATAATACAAATTTTATGAATATTTATAATAATTTTAAGAACTTATGGATATAAAATTATATGTTTTTTTAAGAATCAAATATTTCTTCCCAAAATCTATATACAAACACATAACGAAACTTCACCCAAAAATAATTTATCAAAATATTTAAAAATTTATGATCAAATACTAGCTAAATAGGAAGAGGTTAAGAAAAAAACGCTAGCTCCCTGCCTCTTTATTGGTAAAGTACTACAATATAACTATTTGTTATTCTTCTATCATAATTCTCAATATCTGATTTTTTTTAATCTAAAATCATATCTTGATATAGCTGAACATAAATAATAAAGACAAAATATATGAATTCAATGTCATACTTTTTGTTTGTCCATC
>JAOTQR010000100.1:22644730-22661548 GCA_025774065.1 Solanum ossicruentum | reverse complement strand
CATATCTTGATATAGCTGAACATAAATAATAAAGACAAAATATATGAATTCAATGTCATACTTTTTGTTTGTCCATCAAAATAAAACTTTTTTTCTTTTCAAATTTCCACTTTGTTAATTTTTACTTTTTTAAATAAACAACCATTAAATTGAAATTCACAGCTAAGCAAATAATTATTTGGATTTAGTAGGCTATATTTTAAAATTCTCAGTTAGCAAAAAAAATCCAAACTTGTGAGCTGCTACTTTCTTCTTCTTCTTTAATTCAGTTATCCACTGTGTCGTGTCGTGTACTATGTATAAAGAACCAAAATAGAAATCATGTGAAATGTTTTTTCCTTTCCCATATTACCCTCATCTTCTTCCTTAAACCCCACAAAATTGCCCCCTTTTTTCAAAAAACCAGACCCTTTAGCTTCCCCTGTCCTTGTTTTCTTGCTTTCTGCACTTCAACTGCCACTCCTCTGCATAAAGTTTCCATCTTTTTTGGCTTTAGAATTTCTAACACCCAATTTGTTTTTCTCTGTCTGTTATACATGTATTGTGTCTATCTCTGTTGATTTTCCTGGTTCAAGAAAGAGCAACAAGCTCAAAGAAACAACAAATGGCTGCATCAACTAGTATTTTTGTGATAAGATGGATCAATTTTCTCACAATGGTATGAACCCCTTTTCATATTTTTACTTTCTTTTTCAGCTCCAGCTGATTTTTCATGCTCTGCTACCTTATTTGTAACTTGGGGTTGTTTTGTTTTGGTTACATTGGTAAGATTTTATGAACCCCTAAACTGTTTTGGGGTTTGTGTTTCTTGATGTTGTTGGCAACTTTAGTTAGTTGCTCGTTAGTTTAGTGTTTCAATTTATTCGAAATACTGTTGTTTTTGGTTCAATGTAATTGCATCAGATTTTTGTTGTTCAGTTGAGCTTGATTTAGCCTCTCTACCTCTGTGAGGTAGTGGTACATTCTACCACAGAGCTGTGTAGAGGTAAGGTGTGCGTCCCACTTGTGGGACTCCACTGGGTATCTTCTTGTTGTCGTAGTTGAGCTTCATTTATTTGCTGTGTCAGAAGAAAAGAACCAATTTTTAGCATGAATCTTAGTAGTTTAGTTGGTTGAGTACCTGAACACCACCTTGTTGGTGAGGGTTCGATTCCAACATTGTAATCCCCCTTCCTATTTCCCCTTCCCCTCCCCCCAATTTTGAAAAAAAAACAAACAATTTTTACCTCCTTTTTTCAATTTTGAGGTAGAATGTTTTGCTTTCTAGGTATATTTTGTATGAAGGAAAATGTTTTTTTAGGAAAATAAGTGGTTTAATACTTATTTTATTGTGTTGAACAAGTAAGCAAAACATATTATCATAAAAATATTTGTCTTATAATTTAGATAAATACTATCTGAGCTCGGGATGAGATGGTGGAGGTGAAGATGAGGTGTGTTGGAGGGTGGGGAGAATGCATTCCATCACTAGAGGAACTTCTTTTTCCTACTTTCATTAGAGAAGTCATTTTCCTCATTTTTCAAGGGAGCTTATTTTCCTAGAGAGAGTGTTTTCCAAAATATTTGACCAATCGAAGCATCGAACATGGGAAACTGGAAACATTACCAAACACACTGTCTATCTTTTTCTTCTTTAAGTTGAGGTTGTTCTAATTCTTAATTTAGAACAAGAAAGTTTATTATTCTTTGTTTATTTTGGTGGTGTTTAACTGTTTCTGTACCCCATTTGGATCTTGAAAAAATGCAGCTGTTAGGTGTGGGCGTCATAGGATTTGGGATTTGGATGAGTGCTCATCATGATGGCTGTCGAGAATCTCTCACTCTGCCTGTTCTAGTTCTTGGAGGAGTTATATTACTTGTGTAGGTTCTTGGAAAATGGTTTCCTTCACAGAACACACACTTGTTCATTTGGTTTTTCCTTAATAATTTAACCACTCAAGGTTTGTTTATATACATTGTGATAATCATTATTCTTTCCATGGTTTTCAGATCAATTGTTGGGTTTGTTGGAGCATGGAAGAACAACTCCGTCTTGTTGTGGATTGTATCCTCACTTTATGAAATGTCACATGAAGTGTTTCCCTCTAATTATTCTTGATTGGCATACTTTTTTGTTTGCTTCTCCTTAACATTATTTCAGTATCTGATCATGCTGTGCTTAATTTTGATGGCAATATTGATCTTCACAGTTATGGCGTAAGTAATGCTTCTTGGAATTTGGTGCATCATCTATCCATTACTGCTGATAGACCAGCCATTGTCCCCCCTTTTTCTCACTTATGTATTGTAATACCTATGATCTAGTAAATTATCATGATGATGTGTTCGAACAATGTTTATCAATAAGTTTATGGGTCGATAACTATATGCATACTACTTTATGGTGGCGATTGCAGTATGAAGTTAAAAAGCATTACTAAATTTGTGACTCTAGTTGTGGTCCACCAAGATATTTTGGTCATTGCTCTGTTTATGGTCCTTCTTCATGAAAGTTTTAACACCCTGCTTGTTTTGTTTGTTTTATGCTTGGCAAGTTACAAGTTTGTAACAATACTTGAAACTTTGAATACCACTACGAAAAACTCAAACGAATTCGAACCAGTTCTGTATTAAATTTTTAGCTTTAGTGGCTTAACAGAATTAGTTTGTGACAGTCTCACTAGTCTAAATGATCTCAAATTATGTAGAAAGATCCTTTTTTTATAACGTCGTACTAAACTTATAGATTTTGGATGTATTTCCAAATTTGTGTTTATATTTCCTGAAACTTAGGTAGTTTGGCTATGTATCTCTCTATCTGGTAATTTAATTTTATCGAAGAGCCATGATGATGTATTATTGAGGGTCCTTAGGAGTCTGTCAATAGCTAATTAGCTACAGCAGTGTAAGACATTGCCTCTGGGTTGGTCCCCTCACTGGAACCTACTCTGCGTGAATTGAACTTTCACCGCCTTGGCTGAAAATCACTATGATTAGGGAAGAAAATAAATACAATACCAATGAATATCCTTAACTAGTTGTTTTATAGGTTGCTGCATTGTGTGTATTCCTGATCCATTGTCCCTCTGCGCAGTGTGCTTAGATTTTGGGTACAACCTCTAATGTACTAAAATGATCTTTAAAAAGAGTAAAATGGTGTCTAGATTTGCTCAAATTTGGAAAGCATCCTAGTACCGCCAGGTTGAAGCCAATTTTCTTTCTCTTTTTGGAGTTAAACGCACAAACGATGTTCATTCCATAAAGGAGAATTCCTTCTCAAGTATTTTGTTATTTTGCCTTGTTAACCAACAATATGTAGTCTTTAGCACTTAAAGTAGCAACATTAAAACTGCTTGGATTCTTTTTCTGATGACCATGAAATCGGTTGTCTCTAGCTCCAAAACTTGTGGATAATCCACCCCTCTATCCTTCTCCACTTTAATACCAGATTTGGTTCGCAACAGGATTAGAACTCATTTTTTGTGCTCACCACAAATCCCGCATCATACTACCTTTGCTATAGAGCCAAAGCCCTGAGCGAGGACTCCTCGCTGTCTACTGGAACATGATATGATTTTCAATGTTAGTGTACATCTTATTAATACACAATAACTAAAGATGCACACTAACTTGTTGGGTTTGGGTAGAGTAGAGTGTACATAGACCTTAGGTAGAGAGGTTGTTTCTGATAGATCCTTGGCTCAAGGACACAGTAATCAAAGAGAAAACACACACAGACACACACCAAAAAAAAAAAGGGCAAGCCACGACGACTCAGCTGAGACTTCGGCAGGTGAAGTCGTAATATGCTGTCTAAAGTGCATAAGACTTCTTAAAGTCCTTCTGGACCATGATAGAAAGTTCCAGTGTTACGGCACAACTTATTGATACCAACCAACTACCCAAGTAATGGCGTTGCTCCCCTTATTAGTCTAAATCTATGTTGTTCGGACTCTCCAAAAATGTCAGCAGGTGCGTGTTGGATTCTTCAAAAGTAGTGTATTTGGAGAATCCGACGCGGGTGTGGCATCAAAAGTGAAAAGTCCGCGCAACTTAGGTCTGAATGATGCGACAAATTTATTATATTGGCCAGGTGTGTTGATTAAGCCATTCATCTTGTGAGGAGACCGGGGTAACAGTATAGGGATAGGAAAAGAGACTTATATATGGTGTTCATTGACCTAGAAAAGGCATATGACGAAGCATCTACAAGTTCGTTCCAGCCATACTGCCAACATAATGCAAAGAGGAATTGCTCAACCAAGTCTTCTTCTGCTTTTTCCTTGCTTTTTCACGCACTGACAAAAGCTACACTAGCAAGTGATTGTCTAAGCATGCAAGAGTTCAGCTTTGTTTTCAAATTCATTACTAATCATATCTTCAGTCTCTTGAACATGAAACTCTAAACTAGTTTGTCATATTTAATGCATCATTAAGTGGCTATTACTGTTGGTATCAGGGTTAACAGGCATATGTGGCAATTACTGTGTCTACGTGCATGCTGATGTCAGAATCCGTTGATAACTACATATTACTGTGACACATTTTGTTTTGCTTTGTCACAGGTTCATTGTGACGAATAACGGCTCAGGTCATAGTGTTGATGGACTAAGGTACAATCACCGGTCGCAATGTCTGATTCTCAATTTCTCGAATTAAAATATTTCAACTGTCCTCTCTTCACTCCCTCAACATTCCCCCTTTCTCCACTCTTTTTCTCTACCCACGTCTCGCTTTGGTTATAGACAGGGATTGTGCTTGTATATTTCATCGAGACCGTCACATGTTTTTCCAGTTCTCCTTTATCCTTTTACTTACTCCTGTACTATTCTTGGAAGTGTGAGGTCACTAATGGTTTTTGTGTGGCCAGGTACAAGGAGTATCAACTTCAAGACTACAGTTCGTGGTTTCTAAAACAAGTAAGCACTGGTTTGTAGGCAGATAAAATGTTGCAGGTTATAGGGTGGTAAGATATGGCGCCTGCGTCTAACTCAACCAACAAAACTAGCTTGAGGGGAAGAACTGTCCAAGTCCATATAAGCAAACCACCGGTCCGTTTCCCAACCAGTGTGGGACTCTTAACACTCCATTCATGCCCAGGACCGATAGCCCAAACCGGGATGGACTTGACTCTGATACTCAACCCCAAAAGTCCATGTTCAAACCACCTGTCATTCCCTGACCAATATGGGATTCTAACCCACTCTAACATAGGGCCTAGGCATCATGCCTGATCGTTGTAGGGTCTATTTCAGATGCCTTAAGATGAAAATTTCATGCATATATTAACTATTTGGTCATTTGTTTCAGCTCAATAACACCAATAACTGGAATCATCTGAAAAGCTGTCTTGTCAAGACTGATGACTGTAGTAACCTATCAAAAAAATACAAGGTCATGTCCCGACTCGGACCTGTTCATGATTTATATCTTTTCAATCATATTATTAACGCCTTTGCTATTTTGTTGCAGACTCGCAAGCAATATAAATTAGCAAAACTAACACCTATTGAAGCTGGCTGCTGCAGACCACCATCTGAGTAAGATATTGTTATTATTATTTGTTTGTTATTCCTTGTCCGTCTTTTGCAAGATATTTTTGTTTCATGCTACTCCAAATATGCTTGCGAGATGAGAACGCATTAATATCATCTAGCAGTTATTTTACACTGAAATGAAGCTCTTTGTGAATTAGTAATTACAAAAAGAGAAATATGTGCTGTAGACAAGTGTTAAAATGATTCTTGATCAATATGCTCATAATGCAACATGCGCACGTCACATATATTTTCTATATCTGTTGTTTCACCAATTTCTCTACATCTCACGTGTTTGATATTAAAATCCTTCTAGCATCGTCGCGTTTATTCCAAGGACTCAGAGATACGCTGCTCCATTTGTAGGTGTGGTTACCCTGTTGTTAACGCCTCATACTATGACTTGAGCTTTCATCCTACGAGTTCCAGCAAGGACTGCAAGCTTTACAAAAACTCAAAGAATGTCAAGTGCTTTAACTGTGATTCTTGCAAGTAAGAGTCGTCGTCTAGTCTTGTCATTCTTCACTTCATCCATAGTCATGCAGCTCATGGTTTTTCTTTCAGGGCTGGTGTTGCACAATACATGAAAACTGAATGGAGAGTTGTTGCCATCTTCAACGTGATTCTTTTTGTCGTTTTGGTAAGTTCACGCTTCTAATTAAGACCTCAAAAAAAGTGTGCATAACGACTCTTGTTCTTGTTGGAGAAGTACGGTTAAATTTATGAGCCAAAATTTGAAGTTTATAGATTCTGAACTTGCCAACGAATCCATAACTCTTCTTAGTTACTGAATTCACTACATATTTGTACATATTTAATGGATTTCCATATTACAAATACAGCGTTGGTTCGTCCAAACTTATAGCTAATAATCTAGCTCTGCCTCTGTTATTCCTCCGATGGCTTGAATTAACTAATATGACTTTTGCTCATTCTCATCCTCGGCTGATTCTTTCGTCAGTCGATGATCTACTTCGTGGGATGCTGTGCAAGACGCAATGCTGCTCGGAGCCACTCTTCTAAAATTTGAATCCTGCAGCTGCAGAGTCCAGATGAGTTGAGTTAGTGTTCTCCAGCTGATGATAACAGTTCATTCAGCTATTTGATGACACTTTGTAAAGCTTTGTTCACAAACTCTGTAAAGCTTTAATCAATTGTAATGATTCATGTGATGTAGAAGAATTTTTTATGTTTATGTTTGTTCTATCGTAGTGATAAAGTCTGCGTATATTTTATGCAAATAGAGAATGTCATTTGATTTTTCTTTAAAAAAATGAAATATTTTTTGTCATATCTAATTTATTCTGCTTATGAGTTTTTGATATGAGGGTTTCCATAGAACAGTTTCTCTACCTCTATGATGTACTGGTAAGGTTTGCGTACATTCTATCCTCCCCAGACTCCACTTGTGAGATTTCATTGGGTATGTTGTTGTTGTATTATTTATTCATGGTTATGATATTCACACATACTAATCCTAACTTAGTAAGATTCATCAGGTATATTAAAATATCACCTACTTAGCTTAAAATAAATTTTATATTTTCAAAAAAGGAAAAAGAAATCATGTTTTAATCCCCCAAAAGCTGGAAATTTTGTCATTTGGACTCCAAAAGATGTCTGAATTTAATGTTTTATTTTATTTTATTTCATATAAGTGGAGAATGTGATTTGATTATTATTATTAAAAAAAAAGTCAAGGATTTTGGCATATTAATAATGTTTATTCAAATTATAGTCAAACTTACTAATCATAATTTAGTTAAAATTTCATAAAATATTTACCTATTTAGCTTTAGAATTTTCAGATTTCACTAATTTTACTAATGCAAATTATTATTTTTATTTTGGAAATAATATCATGTCTTAATCCCCCAAACTTGGAAATATTATAATTTGGTCTGAATTAATCTTGGCCGTCAAAAAGCGCGGGAAAATATTATCTACAGATCAAGAAAATGGCCTATAAATAAGACAACTCTAAGTGAAAATTTCTCAAAATTTCCCAAAAATCCCCCCAAAAAATCCTAGAAATTCTCTCCAATGGCACCAAAGAGAAAGCCAACTGTGGAGCAGCCATTGCCGACCCGTGTGACTCGAAGCCAAGCCCGAAATGGCAACTCAAAACCCGTTGCAGTTGACCCGGTTCCGCCTAAGCCAAAGCGGGTCAAAAAGACCCCGGTTTCTGAGGCCAAACCGGAAGTGAAGGCTCCTGCTGATTCCGCGTCGAAGAAGGTTGTTGTTGTTGAGCACTGCACACAGTGCAGGCAGTTCAAGATTCGGGCTGTGAAGGTGAAGGAGGAGCTGGAAAAAGGGGTACCCGGATTGGAGGTTCGGGTCAACCCCGAAAAGCCCAGAAGGGGTTGCTTTGAAATTCGTGCTGATGGTGAAAATGGAGAGAAGTTTATTAGTCTCTTGGATATGAAGAGGCCATTTGGACCCATGAAAGCACTTGATATGGACCAGGTCATTTCTGACATCATTGTGAAAATCAAGTGATAAATTTAATTTAATGGGGGAAATTTAGGGGTTTTGGGATTTTAAGATTATTGAGAAAATCAAGTAATTTTGTGTTTTGTTTGGTTAAATGCTTGATGCTTCTAATCCATGTGTAGACCTTTGAAAAATGAAAAAAATCTATTGTGATTGTTTCCCCTTTTGGATTTTGCAACTATAGTTAAAACGAAATTTGGAATATTTTGATTTTTGAATCAATGTATATCTAACTTAGATTTATGTTGTCATTGTGTATGTTTGTTGTATCTTAAGTTAATGTTCAATGATGATTGCATTCACAATCAAGTTTTTGTAGTTATTTAATGATTTTTTACTTTAAAAACAACAAAAAACTTGGTAACTTATACTTCGGATACACCATGTTTTAGTATATAGCAACAATTCTAGTATAATGTCACATGTGAGATTTACATAGGGTGGTGTGTATTGACGTTGGCCTTTCGAGAAGTATTATAGAGGGTCAATGTGTGAGTATATCCTAGGGGTATCAAAGAAGTTCAACAAGGACATGGGGCAATGTCAAGGTCTCAACCTAGTTGCATATGTTCCATTCACAAGTTCTTTAATTAGACTAGTATGAGAAGCAATGTCTAGAATAAGATGTTGCATTGTATATTCTAAGAGTATCAAGGAAGTTTAGCAAAGGATTTAAGTTGAATCCTCAAGTTATGAGTATGGTGTGTTGATGTTGGGATTTTGAGAAGTATTTGATATGTGGGAAGTAATGACTAGAATGAAATGTTGTATTCTATATTCTAAGAGTATCAAAGAAGTCTATCAAGGACTTGGGTTGAGTTCAAGGGCTTAATCTATAAGTGATAGTCACATATATGCCAATGGGACGGGGCAAGGCAGGTATAGATTTTTTTTAAAAAAAAGATGAAAGAATATGTGGAGCTGGTGCGAGTTAGGTTTTTTAAAAAATCGTAAAAAGAAGAGAAAATGGTAAGTACCTTTATCTTCAGACTTGGTTTAGATGAATATACCTCCTAAAGTTTCATGTTTTTCCTTTAAGTTAAATTAGAAGTGATTAAGTCACTTTACTGTGTACTGTTTATTGTGATTGCACGTTTACTGTTGTTCTTAAGTTAAATTAACTTAAAAGTAATTTGAATTTTCAATTGTTTACTCCTCGTTTCCTGTTTATTGTGAATTGTGATTGTAACGAATAAAAGGCCACTTTATTTTATTGTAATTGTAGCAAACATGTTTAAAAGTTTTGCGGGGTGAGAAAGGACGGGTTAATGCAGAGTAGGGTGGGGCGGGGCGAGTAAAATCCTTGTGGATTTATGCGGATCTTGCCCCTCACCCGCTCCATTGCCACTCATTTTTTCTCGAATTATAAATGAAACTTTTGAATTTCCTAATAGTTCCCTTTCCTAGAATGTTGAGAATTATGTTTATCCCTTTCCTAAAATATTGATAATTATGTTTAGCAAATTTAAGATTATTTTAAGATCGTTTACCAAAATTTAAGGTTATTCCACCATATTTTCTCAATATTTTTGTATATTCTAACCAACAATTTTTCCAGGTGTCGAGTTTTAAGTTGATTTTTTCACGAAAATTTTATGAAATCGTTCGTAATGATGCCTCTCATAATTTTAGTAGGCTCAACTTGCTTTTTACAATGTTTAGGAGCATTTCAAGGGCGAGCTAGAATAATTAGATGATTTTCATAGTTTTTGTGTGTATTAACACATAGATTTTTCAGGTGCCATGGCTCTAGTTAATATTTTTGCAAAAACTTTATGGAACTGTCTGTAACAGTGTCACTAAAAATCTCAGTAGATCTGACATGTTTTTTACGGCATTTAAGAGCATTTTAGGGAAGATGAAACAAAAATTAGTCGAGTTTCTCAATTTTTTTTGTGTTAGTCTGTGAATTTCAAGTGCTGGAGTTCCAAGTTGATGTTTTTGTAAAAATTTTGCGGAACCATCCTTAATGGCATCGCTAATAATTTCACTAGGCTCAGCCTGCTTTTTATGACGTTCATGAGCATTTTAGGAGTGACGCAATAGAAATTAGACAAATTTTTTTAATGTTTTGTGTATGCTAACCCACGAATTTTTAGGTGTTGAAGTTTCGATATGATTTTTTGTAAAAACTTTACGAAATCATCCATAATAGCACCATTAATAATTCTAATAGGCCCGGCGTGTTTTTTATGGCATTTAGGAGCTTTTTAGGGGCGCGATGGAACAAGAATAAGGTGATTTTCTCAATTTTTTTGTATGTTACCTACAAATTTTTTAGGTATCGAATTTTCAGGTTGAAAGTTTTGCAAAAGATTATGGAACCATCCATAATAACGCCGTTAATTATTTCAATAGTCTTGGCTTACTTTTTACGACGTTTAGGAGCATTTTAGGGGTAATACAATAGAATTTAGACAATTTTCTCAGTTTTTGTATGTGTTAATCTACAAATTTTTCAAGTTCAGGGATGCGGGCAAAATTTTACACGAAAATTATACAGAAACTTCTGTAATAACGCTACTAATAATTCCAATAGGCCCGACCCACTTTTTACAATGTTAAGGAGCATTTTAGGAGTGACAAAACAAGAATTAGGCAATGTTAATGCATATAAGTTAAATTTGACAATTAAGTTTGGACAATCTTGAGTTATTTAATTTAAATGGTCAAACTTAATGAAGGTACATCTTATTCTATATGGAGACAATCAGCCACGACTTTATATTCAAAATTTGAGGTAACTATGCGATATAAATCTCCTTGCTTAAGAAAAAATCACTACATATCTCGCAGGATTTCAGTTCAACTTCATTATCATCAAGAAACAACAAAATGATTACAAGCTCTTGCTATCTAGGAATCAAACCTTTAACCCTTTCCTTCTTGCTATGACAACTCAATAACTCAATCAATTAAGTAATTGTTCCGTTGTCCACTATACTAATCATCTTTGATTAATTTAAACTTCAAGAATTCGATGTAGCTAACTCTAGCTATGCTTCACAAAAGACAATAATCAAAATGAGCATCTAGTTCCTTTATAAATCAAGATATAATGAAAAACAATACAAGAAGACGATGATACACTAGAGTTCCATTACTACTCTTTTCATGTATATTTCTTGAGAGGCATAAACTACACACAAATAGGCTTTTGGCCCAAAAAGATTTTTCACAACATTACAAGCTTATGCATTAAGTGCTAAATATGAAGGAGTATAGCATAGCACCCCTCAAATTCTATTGTATTTATTACTATATATATTTCTTTTAAAGGAAAAAAAATACATCTTGAAGTTTAAGGAGACTTTGTGTTAGGATGTGGAACCTGATATTATATTTATGTATTGGCGCGATTCAACCTCAGCGGTGAGGTTGCCGGGGAGTGTGGGGGGCAGGAGCCCCCACCCGAAGGCCGGGGTGTTGGGCGGAGCCCCACCCCAAATGTTAGGTGCTACCGTTTATTCTCCATGTATACATGTATTCTGTGTAATTATAAATATCAGAATATCATTAATATATATAACCCTATCACCGTGGAGTTTACCCATCGGGCATCAACACGAAATATTCTCTCTCTCTAAACTCAAATTTCTTTGCCTTCTCTCTAGGAAGAACTTCTTCTTTCTGATTCTCTTTATTCTTCTTCTTCTTCTCTGATCTCAAGATCGTATATTTCCTAACACTTTGTAGGATATTTTCTTGGCATTAATTGTTGAATTATTACAAGTTTATTATTTCAATAACTTTTTAAGTTTCATGGGAACTTAGCAGGAGATTTTCTTGACTTTAATTGTTGAATAATTAAAAGTTTATTATTCAATGAATTTATGCTAGAAACCACATTATTTGCTCTCTATTTCAATTTATTTTATCTACTCTTTTAAAATTCATTTTCAAAATAATAATTCTTTTTATTAATTTTAAAGTTATATATACTATACTTAAAATATTAAAATTATAATTTGATATATCTTTAATTTAAAAATACAAAATTAATTTTATTTTTTGTTACTTATGTGTGTTATGTCAAGGACAAAATAAATTGAACAGGAGCTCTTCTGGCCTAATGGTTAGTTCACTAGATCGCTTAAACAAGTATTGGAGTTTGATCCCCATCTTGTGTATGCAGTAACCAATTAGCCAGCGATAAATTCTTAAAAAGATTATCCTGAGACAAATTTACATGGTGTTAAAAAGATTATCCTGCAAGAATATAGTTGTTTTCAGATTGATTTAAAAATCTTTGATCGAAAATTATAAAAAGTATTCATGCAACAACACCCTTTGTGGATTAATATTTAAAAATTTCGTCCAAAAGAAAATTTTCACCATAATTTTATGATAAAGAATTTTTATTTTCTTAAACACGCAATATCATGCGATAAGTCAATCATAACTCCAACATAATTTGATTTTTTGAGTAAAAAACAAATAAAAGCTCATAATTTCTAATAGAAAATTGAATGGAAATAGTTTACGTATACTAAATAAAATTAACTTAAAATCAAATAATCGTTTCATGATGATAGTAATATGTAGCACTTTAGTCTTATACGTTGTGACTCTAGTAAAGAAATTTACTTATCAACTAAATAATTCTTAACTCACTTTGTTAATCATCGTAAGCTATATCATTGGATGCTTAATCACGAAATCACAAGCTTATAATGTATCATGTATGTTTTTTTTATATTTTAAAATTATTTGATATTTAAAGTTTGCTGAGGAGTAATTTAGATTGGTGCCACTCGTGACTTATTTAAGGAATTTTAATATTTTTATTTTTACTTAAGATGGCCTTAGATGAGAGGCGGTGCATGACATGAATTATGGCAGAAGATTTAGTAAGTGGTATTGCATTAACTTGATGTTCATTCATACCAATAGTATTACTCTTGTAACTTCTTGTCCTTCGATTTATGTTATTATCTATTCTTTTTTGTATCTCAACCATCATACTATTTTATGATAGTACTGTTTCACTGCTATTCCCTTTGTTCACTTGTCACTATTTCATTTTTAGATATCAATTTGATCAAACTTCAAAGATAAATTGAAATAACTGCATTTAATATTTAAAATCTAAAATTTAAATAGTTGAAAACTATACAAAAAATGTTATAAGTTTCAGTCCTTTTCATATTAATATAATGAAAAAATAAATCTTAATATGTTGATCAAAGTTCATATAATTTAACCTCGATAAGTGAAATAATATAAATAAAAAGTGAACTGACGAAGTATCTGTTATTTGTTGCTATATTTAGGATGCCAAAAATTAAAAAGATGGCGGTGATAAGAAGAAAAATGATGTTTGAAAATATGTGGGTTTTTTTTTTAACTATACTTGTCATTTTTAGTATAATAAAAAAATATATGTATTATTTTATTCATATTTTACTATTAATATATTAAAAAAATTAGAAAAGCAGGAACATGAGACGGTTGCTGGCTTTGCACTTGCACCACGTGCCTAGAAGAATGGGCTCCTGAGAAACCTCCTTAAAGTCCAACCAAACAATTAATATTAACACTGTTTATTTATTTAATGTTATTATTTTTAAAAAGCTTTATTAATCTTGTTTGTTTTCACCAATTTAATGAATGGGCAAATAAATAAAGGCCTATTGCGAAGGATGTGATGAAATAAATGAGACTATTTGTTCTTTAAGAAGAGGTTTTGAGTTTAAATTTTAGGTATAAAAAGATTCTTGATAAAAAGTGTTTTCCTCCAAATAAAATCATACATGATACAAATTCGAATATAATTGAACTTCAATATTGATATGAAACATCAAAAGTAAATAAATAAATAAAGGCCTAACACAACCTACCAAATTCTTGTCAGCCCTTCATAACCTCCAAGCAACATCTTTATTCACATTACTATTCATATCTTCCTTAAATGACTTTTTTACCCTTTTAAACCTTTCTATCAATACTAAAATAATTTCTTTAAGAAAAAATTGAGGGGCAATTCTACCAAGAATATAAGATTTTCAATGAAAATAATTGTTGAAAACGTTCTTCATGAGTCAATATTCAACATAATCCATCACAAATTTTCGTCAAAAATTATACTCCCTTTGTTTCATTTTACGTAGCATCTTTTCATTTTTGGTTCATTTTAAAAAGAATATCACCTTGCTTTGATTGAAAATAATACTTTAAAATTCTCTTTTTACCCTTAGTAAAATGATTTTCAGCCACACAAATATCTAAGAATGATTTTAGACCATAAATTTCAAAAGTTTTTTTTCTTAAACACCATGGTAAGTCAAAAAAAGTCATATAAAATGAGACAAGAAAAAAAGTATTTTCTATCAGTGTATAATTTGAAAATTGATCGTTGATATCAAGCAAGCATATTAATTTTCATCATTGATCTCAAAATCGACTATCCTTTCCATAATGGTAGAGTTTTGTCGATTTTTCTCATAAATTCTAAACATGTCAAATAAAGTTACTTCTTAGTGCGTGGATCTAATTAGTCGAATCAGTTGACTTTGAATACCATATGATTAAATTAAAAAGAAAAAAGAAAAAAAAGAAGGAAATCTCGTAAGGGTATATGTGTCATTTTACGCAAGACAATGTTAGTTTTTTCTGGTTCTTATCTACACCACATAGGTTCTTTAAAAATACATATTGATAGAAGACTTTGTCATTGTACAACAAAATTGAAGAAAACCTCAAAATTAGATCAACCTCTCTATCCATTTTCTAATATTTCTTCTTCATATAATCATGAAAATTCAGTATCCTTCTTTTCAATTTCTACTAGTATTGGTAATAATACTCTTTGTAAGTCAATTATCAAGTTGTAGAAAATTACAAGAAATCACTCCAACAAGCATAGAGCAAAGATTCAATTCAAGATTTTCATGGCATAACTTTGCACCATCTCCTAAAACTTCAAGAAATGAAGATATTGATCAGAGGTATAGAGTTTCACATCGAACCGTTCCCGGAGGACCAAACCCTCTTCACAATTAGTCTTCAAGTTGCGTACCTCTACTGATTGATAGCTCTATTCATCAAGATTTAACATATAAGAAAGATATTATCAAAATTATTTTTTTGTCCTTATTGAGATTTAAACGCTGATCTTTTAAGGTATTCATTGATTTTATTGATCGTTTAGCCACACTTTTGGGTGCCCTTTTGTGATCAATTGAAGCTACGTTATGTGTCTCCAGATTAAGTTTTTGCAGCCAAGTTTGATTTTATACATTTATTATTATTATTTTTTTGTATTGTATATGAAAATCACAGATGTATACTAAGAAAGTCAATATATAGTACTACAAATTGATTGAATTACATTTAATTCTTCTCCATCTTCTTTCTTTGTCTTTTTTCTTTTATAGTTTTTATTTACATACCAATCATAATTGATTAAGTTCTTAACGATTGATCATAAGGTTACAAATTTGAACCACAAAATAGTTTTTTACAAAAATATCAACTAAATTAAACACTTGTGATTCGACCTGTCTGTAAATTTCCACGTATAAAAAAGCTTAACACACTAGTCGGTCACGATTTTTTTTCTTCAAATTATATATCAAGTAATAGTTGAGGAGCTACATCATTGCTCATTAAATTTAAATATTTAAATTAATTATGCAAACATATTAGTGAGATCAGTCAAAACATGTACTTGGATCAGCTCCTACTTAAAAAGTTTTTAGTGTTTTTTTTTATAAAAAAACTGAATTATATTTTAGTACGAAAACATGTTAAAAGTCAACTCATAGACAATTAAGTAGGTAGACCATGGATAAATTAAATAGCAAAAATTGTTATTTATTAGTCTCTATTCAAAGAATAGTGCTTAAATAATATTTTAGTAGTACAAACAATATATAATGGTGGGCAAAACCAGCTAGCTTTCTCATGCTTAGAGACTAAAGAGTATTAATAATCTAGTAATCTAATTCACATTATATATTTTATATATTATAAGAAAGAAAAGATAAAAAAAAAATTCAGAGTAAAAATTCTCTATGTGTTTCGTTGTTTTGATATTCTGAACCTAAAGAAATTACATCAATCATTTATACATTCATATTATCGGTTCATAAAATAAGTAAAATCATGAAAATCAAAATCTCAATTTAAGTATGTTTAAAAAGGAAAAAAACGTAAATATAAAATAGCTGAGTGCATTCAAATTGACTACTTAATGTGATCATTATATATATTTTTAAGGTAATCCATGATTTATTTCTTATGTATAATTTTTTGAACGGTCAAAATTCAATGCAAATTATATTTGAATTGTATGCAAATTAATTTGGACATCGATATTAAATAAAAAGAAGTACATTTTTGGTGCATGGTTACAAAAGTTGTTAATTTCCTATATATTTAATTCCTCTGGTTAGTCAATAACAACTCTTAATTTTGGAAGTATTTGGAGTCGACTTCAATAATTTGACAAATTAATTAATTGTGGTGTGAATTTAATATGTATTTTCAATCAACAATAAGTGAGTTCAATGAGACAAAAAAATAATTTACAATATAATCATGCGTCTGCAAAACCACCTACGAAATGAAAAGTCATATAAATATTATTTTTTTTACATTAATATTAGTTTAATTTAGTTTAATCAATTATAATAAATTATCACTTTATTTTTTAAAATAATATATTACAATGGATACTTTTTTATTTTTTTAAAGTCGTTATAGCATTTTTTTAGAGTCAACGTCATGTATTTTGACTAATATCTTAATATATATATTTTTATTATATTAATATAAATAAAATCATAATTTATATATTTTTTTTTAT
>JAOTQR010000100.1:22606184-22629049 GCA_025774065.1 Solanum ossicruentum | reverse complement strand
TTTCTAACTGGTTGATCTTGAAATTCTTCCTCCTTGTCTTGACTAGCCTTATTTTGGTTTTCATGAAGACTGTAATTTGTCTTAATCCTTTGTAGACATGATTTTTGAAAAAATTGAAGTTTGCAAGCCTTAGTTATGATGATTTAGATACAAAATTGTTACCTTTGTCAAAATAAATAAATCAAAATTGGATGTCTTTTCACCATATTAACATTTCACAGAATGGGTATATTTTTTCTAACTGGTTGATCTTGAAATTCTTCCTCCTTGTCTTGACTAGCCTTATTTTGGTTTTCATGAAGACTGTAATTGGTCTTAATCCTTTGTAGACATAATTTTTGAAAAAATTGATGTTTGCAAGCTTAGTTTGCTTATTATCAAGAATAGTGGATGTTGATTTACCTTGAATGGGAGGATCTCTGATGTTTAGAAATTTATTTCTGTTGATAGCCCACGACAGATGATGCCAGCTTGAAGAAATTAGGTTGCTTTTTGCCAGGAAGAAAGCTTTTTGCCGCTGACGAGTCGAAAGGTGATAATCTGTAGTTGGAAATAAGTATTGTGCCTTAGTCCCTATCTGAGAGGATGTGCATTGTTTATTCAGTGTCTGGTCATCTGTTCTAGTCATTTCAATTCCCTTCATTTTACTTTTCTTCAGTAATATGATTACCTGCTCTCTTTCTTGATGTTGGTAATTGTTTCTCAATTGTGGAACTGGGATTACTGATGTAGGGCGAAAACGTTTTGGTACTTTCTCACCTTCACAGCAATTCGAGAGTTTGAAGAAACAGCCTGACTGCAGTGTGTCTGATCCTAATGCCATCATCACATCCATTTTAGCTGAGATAAATGAGAATCATTCCGTTGAAAATGTTGAAGATGCTGAAATTGTTGAACAGCAATCAGCTGTTGCCAGCGAGTCGGATCTCCCGGAAAAGGAACTAGTAGAAAACAAGCAGGAAAAGAATAGTTATAAAGCAGCGATGCAGCAGTCAAGAAAATCCATAAATACAGAGTCACTTAACCTTGGTCGTCGGGTCTCCAAAAGACTTGCAGGTCAAAATCCAGAAACGGCGGTTGATTTGGATCTTGGTGAACGTGCTCTTCCAGCTGTAGTGGATAAATCTGCGTCTCCTAGCCTCTCCGTGAATGTCTGCAGCCAGGAATTGCTCCAGGACTCTGATCCCACACCGGAAACTGGTAAATTTAATCAGGCTTCTTTGAATGGAGAATCTTCGTTGGATGAATTACCCCCAGGCTGGAAAAAAGAAATCAAAATTACAAAAAAAGCTCATGGGATAAGAAAAGACCCGGTACACATTCTCTCCTCGCATGCACATCATCCTATTCCAGCAGTCTATTTCGCATCATTATTCTGTGGCAGGTTATACATGAGAAAGGCTGTGTTATCTTAGCAGGAGTAGGAGCTGCTTATGTGAAGAATGCTTCATAAGTAGATTTAATATTCAAAGATGTTATTGCGGGTCTTAAATTGACTTGGTTATTGCAGTTATACATTGATCCAGTGCATGGCTATGTATTTCGCTCCAAGAAGGATGTTTTCCGCTATCTACAATCTGGAGACATCAGTAGTTGTGCTATAAGACCTGTCAAAAGAGATCTAGATGCTACAACGAAGGAAACTTCTGTAAGTCATCACATTTCTGCGCAAGCCCCCCCCCCCCCCTCTCTCTCTCTCTTGGCGGTTGTTTTTGCAACTTCTTTTTCCTATGTTACTGCTAAACCTTGTTGGTCTTATTAATATTAGGAATGATGTTATAGGGGGCAAGTTGGGAGTGGCCTCCGTGGTGGACATGTGAAGAGGAGGTGCACGGATGTACCAGTAAGAAGGTGTGAGAGATTGACCCTAGCAGGAGTTAGGATGGAGATGAAGAACAAACTAGGTGATTAGATAGGATATGATGCAACTTCAACTTATTGAGGACATGATCCCAGATAGTAAGATGTAGAGGTTGAGGATTAGGGTAGAAGGTTGGTAGATAGTCGAGTGTTGTCACACTCTAGATGGGAAAGGTAAGGGCTTAGCCCCATCTCGTTGCAGTCTTATTAGTAGTGGCCTTTAGTAATTGTGTAGTTTCTTATTCTTCAAGGTGTTATACTATCTATTGTTTCATTTTTCTTTGTATTTGATATTTTGCCGTCGTAAGTGACCAATTTCAAGAAAAATATTTTTCCGTCTTATTTTTCTTGCAACCTTGCTTCGAATCTCTCTCTTTTGACTTGGGTCTATTAGAAAAAACCTTGCTACCCTGCAAAGGCAGAGGGGATAAGGTCTACGTATATCTCACCCTTCCTAGACCCTACTTGTGGGTTTACACTAGGTATGTTGTTGTAGTGCCTCTAGTGAGATGAAGTTGTTTCTACCCTTTACTAGTAAAACATATTAGATCCAGCAAGAACTCTGTTGAAGTTGGTGCCTTGTAAAACTCTATTTTAGGTACTTGAGATTAGGAAGTACCTTCCCTAAAATAGGTATGCTTTATTCTGAGGCAGTGTAGCTGCATTAGTGGAATACACGACGTGTCAAGAGAGGCGATATTGTAGTTGTAAAGGCTTTCCACCACCAACTAGATTTAGTTCGGGTCATAAAGGGAGCAAAGTGGGAAGGTAGTTGGATTCCGTGTTATCAAAAGCAAAAATGCACAAACAAGCTCTGAGACATGTTGGGGCTTTAAGCGCAAAGCACAAATAAAGCATGGGCTTTAATATAAAAGGTGCCTAGGGAGAAAAAAAGACAAATATATATATGTTTAGTCTAAGACAAGTAATTTATAAGCATGAATGACAAATATATGAACAAAGAAAGTGAAAAATAATTACAATAAAGTTAAATATCGATTATTTAGTGTCGTCTCTTCAGAAGAGGTTCATTGGCAAGGAAAGTATGCCTTAGAATCTTGATGGCGGCATTGAAGTGCACAATAAGAGACGCAAAGTGCTCAACACGTGTTGAGCCTTATTGCAGGGCTTAAGCATGCTTTTGATAAAATTGGGTGGGCTGTTAAAGTATAACTTAAAGCATGCTTAAGCCCTTAAGCTTGATGAGGCCTAGGTTGTGCACATTTCTCCCTTGATTGGTGTTTTGGTGTAGGTGTCAAGGTGGTAAGGCTTGCCTTAGTAATGGATGAGTTGATACGATCTATCCAGGAGGAGGTGCCATGGGTCTGCTATTTGCAGATGACATAGTACTGATTGATGAGACTCGGGCTAAAGTTAAGGGTAGATTGGAGGTTTGGAGACATACTTTGGATCTAAAGGGTTCAAACTAAGCAGGAGCAAAACAGAATAGTTGGAGTGTAAATTCAGTGTTGTAAGAGATGAAACAGACATTGAAGTGACGCTTGCCACTCAACCTATTCCTAGGAGAGAAAATTTTATGTATCTTGGATCTATCATCCAAAGTAGTGGCGATAGCGACGATGATGTCACACATTGTATTAGGGTAGTATGGACGAAATGGAAACTTGCCTTTGGAGTATTTATGATCAAAAAATATCACCTAAACCTAACGGCAAGTTTTACAGAATGATGGTTAGACCGTCTCTGCTATATGGGGTGGAATGTTAGCCAATTAAAAACTCACATGTTCAGAAGATGCAGGTCGTGGAGATGAGGATGTTGAGATGAATGTGCGGACATACCAGGAGTGATAAGATTGGGAATGAGACCATCCGGGAGAAGTTAGAGGTGGCCTTTGTGGCTAACAAGATGAGGGAAGCGAGACTGCGATGGTTTGGACATGTTCAGAGAAGAAGTACCGATGCTCCTGTTAGGAGGTGTGAGAGGTTAGATTTAAGGGTTACACCATGGGGTAGAGGTAGACCGAATTGGGGGAACGTGATCAGATAAAGTATGGCGAAACTTTATCTCACCAAGGACATGACCTTAGTAGAAAAGAGTAGAGGTTGCATATCCAAGTAGAAGGCTAATAGGCTAGTCAGGTAGGTTGATGCATGACCTTGTGACATAGTAGGTTAGTTAGAGTAGTCATGTCTTTATATTCTGTGTTGTCATTATTCATCTTATATTTGTTAATTTTATCGTATTTACATACTATCATTTGCTTTTCATTATTAGTTATTTTCCTTATTCTTTCCTTTCCTTTTTTTTTCTCTCTCTTTTCTTTTTTCCATATCTAGTATCTTCTGCTCATGGGGCTTGATTTTTTAGACGAGGGTTTTCCGGAAACAACCTCTCTATCTCTGTGAGGTAGTGGTAAGGTTTGATTACATTTTACCCTCCCCAAACCCCATTTATGGGATTTCACTGGGTACGTTGTTGTTGTTGTCAAGGTCTTAAGGCTTGTGCACCTGCACCGATGGGTTTCGTCTTTAAGGACAGAACAACATGTGTGTGTGTATATATATATATATATGTATATATATATATATATATAGATAGATAGATAGATAGATAGAGCTTAATTATAGTTTTTTCCATTACATTTCTAATTTTTTCCCCCTCTAGAGCGCTTTACTCCCCTAAGGCCCGCACTTGAATTGCACTTTTACTGTTAAAGCTACCAACAGACTTTAGTGCTTTTTTATGCTCTTTGCATTTGACTGCTGTTTATTTGCACGGTGGGGTAACCCTATACTCTCTCTCCCTTTCTGAAGATGCAGATGTTTCCTTAGTTTGAAGAGAATAACTCCGGATCTTATTATCTGGGTTTAAATATGCAGAGGCAGTATAATTTCAAAGAAACAACATATATATATATATATATATATATATATATATATATATGCGGAGGCAGTAGTTTACATGATACCATAGCCAACTATGCTGTAGTAGGTTGAACATGAACTTTACTAATGATCTTTTCTTGCAAGTTCTTTTTAATGAGTAAAATTATTAAATAAATTCTAGTTAATGATATAGAAGTTTGTTTTTGAGACGAGGGTTCCTCGGAAACGGCCTCTCTACCTTTACGAGGTAGTGGTAAGGTCTGCGTACATTCTACCCTCCGCAGACCCCACTTGTGGGATTCCACTGGGTATGTTGTTGTTGTTGATATAGAAGTTAAAAAGGAACGGCTCGATACCTCGTGGTTCCTAAATCTGAACCACCATACGCGGAAATACCACCGTCATTTCTCTTGTAAGTTTTTCAAATGGGGAAATCTTTGTATTTAGTATTTTGCATATCGAATGTAACCATTCCAAGTGTAGAATTTAAGTTGAATGTCTTTTCATTGTATTGACATTTCACTGCATGTCTTAACACTGTATAATAGAATAATCTTGCTCTTTTAATGTAGTAGTTTCATTGATAGCATCAAGAAGATGCAAAGCATACAAAGATATTGAATACAAAAGAGAGTTTGTGGACTCTGTTACATGTTTTCCTATTCTTAGGATAAGGAGCTAACTACTGTCAGAGGTGTAGGTAGGGATATCTATAGGAGATAAATTGCACCAACTAAATAAACATAAGGCTTCTAGCCTCAGGGAGTGGTTTGGAGTTGTTATTTTGTCGACACTCGTGGCTCCTTTCTGTACAACACACCAAGAAATGCTTGCAGGGATCGTTTTCCAGCTTTTTCCTGATTGATTTTATCACTTTCCCCCCTACCGTACTCCGACTTGGTAGTTTCCACTGCCTGTCCAAGGTCGAACCCTGGGATTTGATGTTGGTCTTAAAAGGTCGAGAGCTCCATCATTTATAGGCATACTTAATGTTCTTTGGCATAACCCTGAAATTTCCGTACCTTGCTTTTACTAGTCTTTTAATTGGGATGGTACTCACAAACTATGTTTTTCAGTGTTTCAACTTTGGCAAGATTAGTTCTTTTAAACTCAAGACTAATGTATGTTGATCTACTTTGAACAAGAGAACTCTCTGACGGTTAAAAATTCTCTCTTTTGGTAGCCCACAACAGTTGACACCAATTCGAAGAAATTAGGGTGCTCTGTAACTGAAAGCCAACCTTTTGCTGCTAAGGAATCCAGAGGTGATACTTCTTTAGTTTGTATTCCCTTGTATTCTAACTTTTAGAGGTGATATATACCAAGTGTTGGGGCCATTAACAGCAGTCATTTCATTTCTTTCATTCTAATCTCTCTCCTTGATTATTGTCTTATCAACTCTAAATATACATTTATTTGTCAATTCTGAACTGGGATTGCTGATGTAGGTCGAAAACGTTCAGGTACTTGCTCACCAGAAGTACAAGACGAGAGTTCCAAGAAACAGCCTGAAAGCGGTGTGTCCAATGCAAACACTATTGTTAGATCATCTGCAGCTGATATAAATGCAAAACATTCAACTGCAAATGCGGAAATAAGTCTAGACACGGAGCCAGAAAAAAGAGACTCAAGTGAAGACACAAATGTCATAGCTGCTGAAAGTGACCCTATTAAAAGGCTATCAGCTGTCTCAACTCCTAAGTCAGATCTAACCCCGGAGCAGCAATTACCAGAAACTGTGGACGAAAAACATATTAATAAAGAAAAACCGGAGCAGTCAAGAAGATCCAGAACTAAGAAACCACTTACGCCTGGTCGGCGGATCTCAAAAAGACTTGTGGGCCACAGCCCAGAACTGGTGGCTGATTTGGATCTAGGTGAACGTGCTTTTCGAGCTGTAGTTAAGAAATCTGCTTCCTTGGGCATCCTCCTGAAAGTTCCTGGTCAGGAATTTTCCCAGAACAAAGATCCTAAAGTAGGAACTGGCAATTCTGATCAGGATCCTCTGAGCAGAGAAGCTTCAGGCGTTGAATTTCCACCAGACGTGGAAAAGGAAATACTTATCCAGAATGAAGATCCGACAGTAGGAACTGGCAATTGTGATCAGGCTTCTCTGAGCAGAGAAGCTTCAGGGGATGAATTATCACCAGGCTTGGAAAAGGAAATACTTTGCCAGAACAAAGATCCTACAGTAGGCACTGGTAATTGTGATCAATCTTCTCTGAGCAAGGACGCTTCAGCTGATGAATTATTGCCAGGCTTGGAAAAGGAATTACTTGCCCAGAACAAAGATCCAACGGTAGGAACTGGCAATTCTGATCAGGCTTCTCTGAGCATAGAAGCTTCAGGAGACAAATTGTCACCAGGCTTGGAAAAGGAATTACTTGCCCAGAACAAAGATCCAGTGGTAGGAACTGGCAATTCTGACCAGGCTTCTCTGAGCAGAGAAGCTTCGGGAGACAAATTTTCACCAGGCTTGGAAAAGGAAATACTTGCCCAGAACAAAGATCCGACAGTAGGAACTGGCAATTCTGATCAGTCTTCTCTGAGCAGAAAAGCTTCAGTGGATGAATTATCACCAGGCCTGGAAAAGGAAATACTTGCCCAGAACAAAGACTCGACAGTAGGAACTGGCAATTCTGATCAGTCTTCTTTGAGCAGAAAAGCTTCAGTGGATGAATTATCACCAGGCTTGGAAAAGGAAATACTTACCCAGAACACAGATCTGACAGTAGGATCTGGCAATTCCGATCAGGCTTCTCTGAGAAGAGAAGCTTCACTAGATGATATACCACCAGGCTGGGAAAAGGAAATACTTGGACAGAACAAATATTCTACAGTAGGTACTGGGAATTCTAATCAGCCTTCTCTCAGCAGAAAACTTTCACCAGACGAAATACCTCCAGGCTGGGAGAATGAAATACCCCCAGGATGGAAGTATGAAATACCTGCCCAGAACAAAGATCCTATTATAGGAACTAGCAATTCTGCTCAAGCTTCTCTGAGCAGAGAAGAAGTTTCACTGGATGAAATACCCCCAGGTTGGGAAAAGGAAGTACTTGCCCATATCAAACGTCCTACAGTAAGAACTGGCAAATCTGACCAGGCTTCTCTAAGAAGAGAATTAGCTTCAGCAGATGAATTACCTCCCGGGTGGGAAAAGGAAATGCTTATCCGGAACAAATGTCCGACAGTAGGAACTGGCAATTCTAATTCACTGGATGATATACCTCCAGGCTGGGAAAAGGAACTACTTGTCCAGAACAAAGATCCGACATTAGGAACTGGCAATTCTAATCAGTCATTACTGAGCAAAGAAGCTTCAGCGGATGAATTACCACCGGGCTGGAAAAAGGAATTCAGAGTGAGAAAACATTCTCGTGGGATAAAAAAGGACCCGGTATTCTCTTTCTTCCTCAGCATTTTGCTTCCCTCTCCCTCTGTGCACTACTTCTCTCCCTCTCTTTCTCATGCACATCATCCTATTCAAGCAGTCTCTATTTTACACATACCAATTCATAAAAAAGAAGAGAGTCTGTTTTACACCATTATGCTGATATGGGATATATGCATGAGAAAGATTGCATATGGAGAAGGGTTATATAGCTGCTTATGTGGCAGACATGGAATGCTGCATTAGTGTTTTGCAGTGAGAATTATAAGTTAACTTGATCATTGCAGTTTTACACGGATCCAGTACATGGATATGTATTTCGTTCCAAAAAGGATGTTATGCGCTATCTGCAAACTGGAGACATCAGAAGTTGTGCGGTGAAACCGACCAAAAGGGATCTGGAGTCAACAATGAAGGATAATTCTGTAAGTCTGCACCTTCTGGATCTCCCACCCGTGTTCCCCATCAAATCTAGTTGTGCTGTATGTTTGATAACTTCTGTTCTCCATGTTACTGCTTTTCAGCTTGCGACTCAGTACCTTATAATTTCCAGATCTGGACCACCGTCCTGAGCTTTACTCATTAGCTTGTTAAATGAGGAATGTCTTTATAAACTATAGCTGCAAAACGATGCCATAGAAACTTAAAAAATGACTCAATACCTTAGTGATTTCGAGATTTCAACCACCATTTCAAGCATTATAAATAATATTTTTTTTCCTTACGAGTTCTTAAACGAGGAGGAAAATCTTTATGTCTAGCATTTTGCATATATGGATATTATCATTCGTGTGGAAAATTCAAGTAGAGTGTTTGTTCATTAAATTAACATTTCGCAGCATGTCTTTACTTTCTGTTTCTATCTGACAAATAATCTGGGAATTCCTTCACTTTATTCTTGATTAGCCCTTGCTTCAATAGACTGTTGTCACAAATCCTTTATGCATTCACTGTTCATGACGAGATTCGAGTTCGGCAAGTCCATTTTTAATTTCTCAATACAAGTGTATTGATTTACCTTGAAATGGAGGAATTTCTGATGGTTGAAAGCTTCTTTCTATTGATAGACCTCAACACATGATACCAGTTCGAAGAAATTAAGGTGCTCTTTGGCCGGAAGACAGCTTTCTGCCACTGAGGAATCAAAAGGTGATACATTTTAGTTGGGAATTTGCTCGAACTCCAATTCTGATAGGAGATGCAACATCATTCAATATCAATAGTCATTTCAATTCCTTCAATTTAGTCTTGTCGTTGATATATATCATGCCAAATTCTCGTGCATGTTGATAGTTATTTTCAATTCTGAAACAGGAGTTGCTGATGCAGGTAGCGAGTGTTCTGTTACTTGTTCACTGGCACTACATGCTGAGAATTCCAATGACCATCCTGAAAGCAGTATGTTGAACCTTAATAACAGTATTTCATCTATTGAAGCTGTTTGCCGACAGTCGGACTACCTCCCAGAGCAGCAATTACCAGAAAATGAGAAGGAAAAGCATAATAATAAAGGAATGCCAAAGGGGATGAAAAAATTCAGAAATAGTAAGTCATCTACTCCAGTTCGTCGTGTCTCAAAGAGACTTTCACGCGACAACCCAGAAATGGTGGCTGATTTAGATCTAGGTGAACGTGCTCATCAAGCTGTGGTTAACAATTCAGCCTCGTCAGACCTTCCTATGAATGTCTGTGGTGGGGAATTGGCCCAGAAAACTGATCTAGCTACTGGCGATTCTGATCAGCCCTCTCTAGGCGGAAAAGCTTCATCACGAGATGATCCATTTAAAGTTGTGAGGTGTCTCTCAGAGGTCCAAGCGTTTAAAGAGCAAAATGATGAGAGAACATTGCAAGATTCTCAGCCAGCTGGAATATCAGATGAAAGAGGAAAGGTTCACTTGGAACACCATCCGGTTAGACAAAGGCCTACAGGAAAGCTGGCAAAAGAAGAACAAGACGGTCAGAATAGATTATTGGACAATTCTCAACCAGCTGAGCCATCATGGAGAAATGTCGATCTTAATGTGGAAAACCAGCAATGGCAAGATATACAACTAGCTCCATCACAGAGAAGTGTGGATCTTAATATGGACAACCAGCAATGGCAAGATACACAACTAGCTCCCTCACAGAGAAGTGTGGACCTTAATGTGGAAAACCAGCAATGGCAAGATCCCCAACTAGCTGAATCATCATGCAGAGATTTGGATCTTAATGTGGAAAACCAGCCTGTGAAAGAAAAGCAAACAGGAGAGCTGGTAACTGAGAATCAAGATGAACAAAACAGAAGATTGCACGCGCAACTAGCTTCTTACCCATTTGGGGACTATTGGTCAGACCCATGCTTGGAATTTGCATTCAAGACCCTTACAGGTGCAATACCAGTAGAAGATACCCTGTCCTATCAGGGATCTACCCATCAAGAATACAATCCTTCCTACTCACAGGCCGATGATGGGTGCTTTGAATTGCCATTATTCAACACTTCCAGCTATTACATGAATGACGTTCCAAATCACTGTGCTCCTTCGGAGGAGAATATCAAGGAGCAACCGCCAATAAATCAAACCTTTTTGCCCCCTGGAAATAATATCACACTAGGTCACAGTAGTGTTGTTTCTCAGAATCCAGGTTTGACCTTTTTGCCCAATGGAAATAATAGCACACCAGGTTACAATAGTGTTGGTTCTCAAAATCCAGGTTTTGGTTCCCAGGCTAAGGACTATCAATCTAGATTTAAATCTCAACGGTGAATGAGAGCACATTAAGAGAGGGAAGTGTTAGGTGTATCGATGGATCAACTAATAACACGGTGCTGCTCCTTTGAATGCATTTTTGTGCAGCTATATCTTCTGGTTGTACATTTTCTGATGCGATTTCTGGATCTTTAACTGGTTGAAGTTGATCACAGGTAATGCTTCATCAATTGTCTGGAGGTAACACGTGAATTAGGTTTATTCGAACCAGATAGCTGGTCGAAATGTAGCTTTAACATTTTGAATGCTTAGATCACATGATCAGTTGGAATTTAGACAATTGTTTGCTATGTGTATTCTGCATAAGTTTGGATTCTGTGCTTTTATAACACGTAAATTCATCTCTCTTTACTCTCCGCCTCTATAACTGGATTGTTGAAGCATAATAGAAGATCAGAAATGACTCAAATAGAGTTTTTGAGACCAAGGTTCGTATTCCAATTGGTATAAAAAGCTCATCTACCTCATCCTTCCAATATACTGGTTTTGGTGGAAGATAGAAAGTACAACAATAAAGAAAGTAAGTAAAATGTACGCAGATTTTATCATTACAAAGCAGAGTGGAAGATAGAAAGTTTAGTTACCTCGAATTACATTGTATTTTTTTTTTAAAACAAGAAGGAATAAAGAGTGTTATGGACAAATTAGAGTGATTTCTTCCCTAGAATTTCAAGATATTTGACCTGGCTATCTCGCAACTTGGCATTATCTAAGCAATGGTAAAAATCATTCCGCATAAAATTGTGGTGTACGATACAATAAATTGAAAATCATGGCAAAGAAGTATCATCAAACTTTAACTTTAAAAATGTCAAAAGAAAATCCCAACTTTTTCATTCCAATAATTGCTAGCAACACACTATGACTCGATATAGCATGTTCCCGCGCCTTTTTTTAACTATATGAAATCCACACTCATGACGAGTAGATATTTCCATAAGAAAAATTGATAATATAACCAAGAACAAATTGATCGATGGAGTGACGCTTCACAATTCACATCAATAAGAAGACTCTTTCCATCCTCCATAGTTTTCTTCTTCGTGCCCCCCCTCAGGATATTCCTACAAAACATAGCAAGAGATATCAAGCTCTTAGCATACCAATTACACTTTACTGATATATAGTTGATTCCAACTTGCTTGTTCGGAATTGAGGAGTCCATAAAATTTGAGAAAGTAACTTGCCTTAGGAGTAAAGGTCAGACCAACTTTAATTTCTCCACAGTATTCTTCATCTTTAACAACATTGTAACACGTTGGGGGGATGCTCCCTTCTGATAAAACTGGTTCAATTGGTATCCTGTACCTCAAAAACAATAGTATCAAACTAAGATTATATACGTATATATGTATGTATATAGAAACTAAATAAATCTTAGATTCGTCTTTAAATAGATAAAACGTTTATTCGTTTCCATAAACTAATAATATCAACAGTTTAGACCATAGTTTGCATAACATTGCAAGAAAGCAGATGTATATGGAGACCTTGCTCCTATCTTTATGGGATGGGAAGGTTGTTTCCAATAATGAACCCTTAGCTCAAAAGAAAAGAAGAAATTGAAGCAAGGTGCAAGGAAATAAGAAAATAAAATAACAGGATACAAAGCAAATGAAATAACATATAGTAATAAATATTGAAGAAAAGAAGCTAAATGACTATTATAGTGGCGTAGCTAGCTATATATAGTCGGGGTTGGGGTGGGGTAGGGTGGGGGGTGGATAATCTGAACTCCCTTTAGCAGAAAATTACTCTGTTTATACATGATTAACTTTTTTTTATGCATATAAAGTAGATATTGAACCCTGTTTGACTAGTTAGTGTGTTCTCTTTTTCAAATTTTGAACGTCCTAGTGAATATCTTGGCTCCACCATTGACATGATACACTTATTAATACTACTAACAAGGAGAAGTAGAGAGGAACCTCTCCCATTAGCAATGCAACAAAGTTCAAACTTAGCTTGTACCCTAATTCCTCAATCTCCGTACTTTCCTATCCTAGGATCACGTCCTCAGCAAGATGTATACAGATCTCAACATGTACTCATACTATGTCTATATATATCGGAAAAAAACTACATATAAATCTTAGATTTGTCTCTAATTAGATAGATACACTTACTTAGCTTCCCCAACAAAATCATCATCACCAATAGTATCACTGTCCATTATCTTCAAGAAGAGTTCTTCAACACCCTCAGAAATGGAGAAAACAAATGTTTCATTCCATTCTGGTTCACTTCCCTTCCCTATGGAAATTGGCAACATCAACATCATATCATAAATCTTAATTCATCAAATTTCATTTCATTTTTTCTTAACAAGTATATGAAACTATAATTAAGACAAAATTAACCAAATATTAATGACCAAATGTACCTGATGCAACAGTGCTCTTTTTCTCCTGAGATCTGTAAGTTAAGATCACATATGGATCCATATTATCTGTATCACACAAAATGATGACATTTTTTAATCCAAAAAATACAGAGTATAAATCGAAGTTATTTCAACAACAACAACAACATACCCAGTGAAATCCCACAAGTGGGGTATGAGGAGGGTAGATTGTACGTAGACCTTGCCGCTACCTCATAGAAGTAGAGAGGCTATTTCCGAAAACCCTCATCTCAAAATCCATAAGCAGAAAGAACTAGATATGACAAAAAGGAAATGAAAGGGAAGGGAAGGAACCTGTACATTTTCAATAGATTATCTTTTTATCAACCAGGATCCTCGATTATATGAAAAAATGAGATTTTTTTTAACCAAATTGAAGTGAAATGGACATGATGAATGTAGATTTTTTATTGATTATTATTCTTCAATTCTATTTTATTTGATATTATCTTATTAGGTACAACGGTATATGTTAATGTCACTAGTATACGATATACATTCAAAATTTGAAGTTTATACGTTCCAATCGCAAACTCAAACAAATATACACTAAGATCAAAGACAAATATGGTAGATTTTAAATTTGATCGTGAATTTTTATTGGATCTAAGCATCATAAATTACATTTAGATCAGTCTTTGAAGATAAGTCAACAATTACAAATTATTTGACTAAACAAAAAAATCAAATCAAATTTTATATTAATTCAAAAACTGTTAATCTTAAATTTTAGCAGCAAAGAACTAGATCCAAATACAAATTCATCTGGATCATGATCAGTTTAAGGACTTGATTTTTCTTCTAATTTTTTTCCCACCAAATTCTAATCCAATGAAAAGAGATCCATATATTAAACTGATCAGATCAAAAAACAAAAAAATTAGAAAAACTTACTGAGAAAATCAGTGTTTTCAAGGCCTTTAGCACCAACAAGATGTACTACAAGTTTTCCTTGTACCATTTTTGATCAAAGTCTCGCAGATTCCCAGGAAAACGGAGGAATTTTCGGACAGAGATCGGTTTTTTTTCGAGGAAGAATATGTTGAGCTGATGTTTTTATACGCGAGTAAGACACCGGTTTGGGTGAGGTTAGACCGGTGACTGTAACTTGAACCGGACGGGTTGATTGAAGTATGGATCCTGGTATGGTATGATCTGTCAAATTGAAAATCACATTTTTTTTCTTTCTTTTCCCTCTTTTGTACCAGGGAACCCTCAGCTGTAATACTTTTTGAGTGTGTACACGGTAAACCTTCACTAGGTAAGTTCGGTGCAATGAACCTTATGAGTTTCGAATATAAGACCTCCAATATATATCAAAAGTGTTTTTAAATTATGTGAAATTAGATAAAATCATCATTCATTAATATTTTTGATTTAAAAATGCCTTTGCTCTTCGTACTTTAATCCAAAAATGTCCTAATTGATACTTTCGAGTAAAAAAATGCCCTTTTTTTAAAAGGAAAAAAACATTAGTTTCTAAAAGATATTATATGCCATAACCTTTGTGAGTTGGTGGTTGATGAAATAGTCAAAGAGACATTAAACAATCATCTAATGTTTGTATAGTTAACAAAATCTTAGAGTGTGATCTAACATTTTTTAATAAATTTTTTTATTTATTCTGACGAGATTTTTATACACTCATCTAAAAAATTCATAAGTTGTAAGAGAAATAAAAAGAAAGTCATTTACTAAAATGCCGTCTCAAAAAGGGAACAATCAAAGAAAAATTACTTGATATATTAATGGGAGTGCGGAACCTTCCCTTTTATTCTCTATCCTTTCCCTGAATTAAGATCTCAGAATCTAAACAAGTATCACTCACTGATCTAATACTTAATCACTCTAAATATTGTTTTAAGTAAATTTTCATTGATCGATGTAATGCCATAAAGCTGACTAAGTTATAACGAAATAACCTCTGCTCTCCCACTTCTTTTTATTCAAAACGTGAGCAATCCTTAAATAAAAAGATCCTCAAAGGCTTATTACGCCATGTTAGGTGATCATATTCTAATTACTGATACAGAGATTAAGGTGTCCAACTTACGATATCATGCAATATGCATTCCTTATTTTCTAAATGGATATTGTCTGAGGCATATTATCTCAAGTGGGCATATTATCAAATTATTAGGTTTTGTATATGTTCATTGTATGCATAATAATAATAATAATTGTACACGTTTAGCCGCCTAGCTAGCTTTACCTTTATAAAAACAATTTTAAAGATTATTTTCTTTTATTTATATAATCAACTGTCAATATATATATTTGTAATGTCCATAGTGCAAAAAGCCGCCATACCCCTATATAAACTCGCAACTCAATGTGGAACTATATCCAACAACCAAATATTCTTCTTATACTAAAAAAATGTCCACTAAAATGAGTCATTTGACAACTTGTTTAGTGTTCTTCCTTCTTGCCTTTGTGTCTTACACATATGCTTCCGGTGTATTTGAGGTCCATAACAACTGCCCCTACACCGTTTGGGCGGCGGCAACCCCCGTAGGAGGTGGTCGACGTCTCGAGAAAGGTCAGAGTTGGTGGTTTTGGGCCCCACCGGGTACTAAAATGGCACGTATTTGGGGTCGTACTAATTGCAACTTTGATGGTGCTGGTAGAGGCTGGTGCCAGACCGGTGATTGTGGTGGAGTACTGGAATGCAAGGGGTGGGGTAAACCACCAAACACCCTGGCTGAATACGCTTTGAACCAATTCAGCAACTTAGATTTTTGGGACATTTCTGTAATTGATGGATTTAACATTCCTATGTCTTTTGGACCAACTAATCCTGGGCCTGGAAAATGTCATCCAATTCAATGTGTTGCCAATATAAATGGTGAATGCCCTGCTGCACTTAGGGTACCTGGAGGTTGTAACAATCCTTGTACCACGTTCGGAGGACAACAATATTGTTGCACTCAAGGTCCATGTGGCCCTACAGAATTATCAAGATTTTTCAAACAAAGATGTCCAGATGCATATAGTTACCCTCAAGATGATCCAACGAGTACATTTACTTGTCAAAGTTGGACCACAGACTACAAGGTTATGTTTTGTCCTTATGGTGCTACTCACAATGAAACAACAATTTTCCCATTGGAGATGCCTAAGAGTACTCTTGAAGTGGCTTGATTAAGTAGATTCTTGAGTGGAGCCAATCTCTTTCTTTTAAATTTGCTTGAAGTTGGACATTGTCTTTAATTTGCCTTGGACACATATTTCTTTAACATTTGTTTGCTTGAAGTGGCTAAGATGTGAATAACGATCCATCGATCGAACATTATATATTGTATTTGATCTTATAATAAAAAAGTTGTTTGTGATCACTAGATCATAAGCGATTTATCCGTTTTGATATATCTTTTTCAAAAGTAGTGTTCCTTTTAAAATTTTGGTCATTAATTGTCTTTGTATTACCCACATTTCTTTTAATTTTTGTTTTTTCAAGGTGGCAAAGATTTGAATAACACATTGATCAATCGATCACATATTGTACTTTGTCTTACACATGATGTTTTAATTGTTTTCTTGTTAATTCTAATTATTGAAGTCTTAAATTTTAGAAAATAAAAAAGGAATGATGAAAAAGTAGTCTTGATAATATTCTACAATTCCTATATCTAAAAATATAAAATTGTAGGGACAAGATAGACTATTTAATAAATCATAACATCGAAACATTTTTTTATAGGCGGCTTTTAGAATATTTTCATGTATTGGGCCGGGGCGGAGCCACGTAGGGTAAAGGTTGATCATTCAAATTCACTTTGGCGTATAATTATATTGTCTATATATAATATTATTAAAATTATTCTATAGATATATATAATAATTAATGAATCCGCTATTCTTCATATTTTGAATCCATTAAAAAATTTCTGACTCGATCTGATCATGTCCTTGATATTAATTCAAGATTTTCTTTGAACTTGATAAATTTGAATTCGCATTTGAAAAGTCTTACTTTAAGGACAAAAACAAAATAAATATATTTTTGTGACTCAAATTTGATATGTCTCATTAAAAATTAGAAAATAACATCCCAGCACACAAGAACTCTTTGCATATTTTCAGCACATCCTGATGCATGCTCCCTGACTTTTATGCAACTACTCCTCGAAACAATAAGTAAAGTCCTTGACATAGTAATATCGGATTTATCTTAAAATAGTTGTCACATTTCAAAGTTAAATTTAATTCAATTCACTAGATATAATTTTAAAATTAAAATTCAAATATTCATAAAAATATTGATCAAAATTCAAATTGTTTGACTCTAAAATAAATTACGACGAATGATATGAGACCTAGAAAGTATTTATCTACTAATCCTCCTCCTTCAATATTAATTAATTTTTTGGTTTAGAAATGACAGATCAATCAAGAAATATTCAAATAAATTCAATTCACCTTCCTTTTTCCTTAAAAGTGTCTAACATGTCATTTAAATTTGCATCACGTAACCTAAGTCCCCACCATTATTATAGAAAAATATGTCAAACCAGATAATTAATAGAAAAAAAATATGTCAAATGGATAATTAATAAAAAGAAAACGTATGTGCATCTATAGTCAAAAGTCAAGAAAAGGGGAGTATTAGTGGGTGGTTTATTGATTACTATGTTGTCAAAAGAATATTAAGTCATTTCATTCCATCAATTTTTGTTAGTCTCAAATTAATTACTGTTTCAGAGTAGATTGATATTGGTAAAGTCGTATTTAACTTTATCGTTTTTGTCTTTGATCATTAATATTTCCTATCATTTTAAAATTTCTATATCTATATATGTGTGTGTGAGAGAGAGTCGTTTTAATCAATCTATTACATGAAGCTGTAAATAAATTAGAACCCTTGCCATTTTTCACTTCTTTAAAATATTTATGGAAAAAACATGTCGTTAATTAAGATAAAATGTGAAATTTTCTATATATAAAAGTATAATATTCTTTTTTCGTTGATAAATAAATTGATCATAAAGAAACAATAGTGTAGTATAAAATGATGAAGACAGAATAATTATAATTTAATAGTTTGCCATTGTTCAAAGAATTGGCTTATTTTGAGGCGCACATCCAGTGAAGTACTTAATTGAAAATGTTCTAAAAGCCGCCTATGAACAAATATTTTCATTTATTGACTTTGTGACTTAATTCCATCAATCTCAGATAGAGCTAAAAATTCACTATTTTTTGGCTTTCAAGTATGATGAAATAAATTAAAATGACTCTTTAAACTGTCTGTTCTTTTTTCAATTGTGAAATAGCAGTTATGCAATGCAACTTTCGACGTTGGTCATCCGAAAACAATCGCTCTATATTTTTAAATATAGCGGTCAAACTGCGTATATCTTACCCCCTTACCCCGCAATGGGCGGGAGGAGCCTTTGAGGCAATGGGTAATGTTATTGTTATTGTATTGACTTTGTGACTTGAAATTAAGAATAAAAATTTTGAAATAAAATTTAAATTTAATTTTATCTCATAATTCATATTAAATTTTGAAATATGTCAAAACGGCAACCCAAATGCACTGTTGATTTTATTAAAAAAATCAAGACAAAAGTACATGTGTGATTATGTGACTTATTCATATCTTAGGTTTATTACAAGCTAATAATATCACTTGACCACTTCAAGCAATTAAAAAGAAAGAGACTCAAATTTACTTGGCCACTTCATCAGTACTTGTGGGCATCTCCAAGGGGAAATTTGGGTCAGCAACACCATTAGGACAAAAGACAACCCTATAATTTGTAGTATCACTAGGGCAAGTAAATGTGCTAGTAGCATCATCTTGTGGGTAGCTATACGCATCAGGACATCTCTGTTTGAAAAATTTCGATAACTCTGTAGGACTACATGGACCTTGAGTGCAACAGTATTGTTGTCCTCCGAAAGTGGTACAAGGATTATTACATCCTCCAGGTACTCTAAGTGCAGCAGGGCATTCACCATTTATATTGGCCGTGCATTGGATTGAGTGGCATTTACCTCCACTAGGATTGGTCGGTGCAAACGTCATCGGAATATTAAATCCATCGACTAAAGAAATGTCCCAGAAATCTAAGTTGTTGAACTGATTCAAGGCGTATTCAGCCAGGGTGTTTGGCGGTTTGCCCCACCCAGTGCACTGTAAGACTCCACCACAATCACCGGTCTGACACGAGCCTCTACCAGCACCGTCAAAGTTGCAATTAGTACGACCCCATATGCGTGCCATCGAAGTGCCCCTGGGTGCATTAATGACCCAAGTTTGGCCTCGATCGAGACGTCGACCACCGCCTATTGGGGTCGACGCTGCCCAGACGGTGTATGGACAGTTGTTTCGAACCTCGAAAGAGGTAGCATAAGCATAAGTCACAAGAGAAAGGAGGAAGAAAACAAAAGATCTCAAATAGTCCATGTTGGTAGACATTTTGTTTAATGAAGTTGCTTGACATAGTGACAAGTTGTTGGGGTGTTTATATAGGGGTGTGGCGGCTTTTGGCACTTTGGACATTAATCACAAATATCAATATCTCACTTGACTAATCAACGTATAATAATTGAAAATGCTTTGGTAAAGGCTGAGGTGGCTCAACATATAAGAGCCGCCTGATATAATTACTATTTATTTTATATCAAAACAAAATTACTTTTTTGTCGACTTCGATTCGACTTAAATTTAAATTCGTATTAAGATATACTTTCAATAAGATTTTTTATATTTTTAAAAGATCAAATTCGAAATTTTTGATTAAAAATTAAAAAATCTTATTCATTTTATTGTTACTTATATATGATAAATGTCAATTTTATTTGGTGATAACGTTCTATGAACTTGTAACGTGGCAGGATGTTTTTCTTAAAACTAAATTGAATGAAGTAAGCTGGCCAAAGTTTCTTCCATACTTAATAATGCCATTTTTTGTTTTATTGTGTTTGTGTTTTTAGCGTATTATTTTAAAAGGTATATATTTGTCAAATTCTAGTGTTGAATAAGTTACTATCAAAATTCAAAGTATTTCGATAAAAATTTATATTAAAGTTTGAAATTCTTCTTTTCTTGAATAGCGTACCAAATTAAAAGATGTCATATGAGATGAGACGGAGAAAGTATATATTATTTACTTGTTGGAAGATTATTAAATAGGACTTTGAAGATATCTCGTTTCATTTGTAAATACAAAGTGTATTTAGTTAAATTAATACTATGGTACTTAAGAAACGTAAAGTTCTTAGGCTACTCTTATTGAGTTTGGTAATTGGTAGTGAACAACTATTTTATATTGGGCAACTAATTGTAAAATATATTTAATTTACTTTTTATTAAAAAGAGCAAATTTATGATCGTCACTATAAACATTATGTGACGACTTTCTGTGCTTTTGTGGTGACATTAATCGTAATAAAAAGTCTGATTTTTTGCAGCAAATTAATAGTAATAAGTTCGATTTGAAGAAGCTCCAATACAAAACGGCGTGAAATAATACTCGAGGCAATAATTTCAATTAATGGAAATTTAAGAGCTAAAATTCAAGTCTTCCACAGTTAAATGGAGCCAAATATTCACTATTTTTTGACTTTGGGGTATGATGGAATAAAGCAAAATGACATTTTAAACTGTCTGCACTTCGTTCATTTGTGAGGTAGCAGTTAGTCAATGTAACTTTCGATGCTCATCATACATCATTCGGAAACAGTTGCTCTACATTTGAAACATAGGGATCAGACTGCGTACATCCGACTCCCCTTACCTGCCATTGTCATACTTCAACTAGGACTCTGCAATGATTTATTTTACTGATTATTCGGGAATATTTACTAGGTATATATGCAAAATCAAAATTATTATCTACCATATATATTTACTTGGAACATTAGTTCTTAAATTGGACTGAAGATATTTATTTTTCACTTATAATTACCGTTTCGATGTATTAATTTTAATATTATGGCATTTAATATTATTTTGATCAATTAATTGTAAAATATATGTTATTCATCTTTAATTAAAAAGCATAGCTACGGAGTTAGTTGCAGCGACCTTATTGTCGCCACTATAAATATTTTGTGACGACTTTCTGTACTCTTATAGCGACTTTGGTAACAGTAAAAAGTTTGATTTCTCGTAGCAAATTAATGTCTAGTAAAACAAATTCAATTAACGAAAAAAGAAAAAATAAATATAAAAACAATATTCCAAATACATCAACACCAAAGTACACGTGGGGATGTGACTCTTATTTAGGACTTAACTTTATTCTCGTAAAAAAAGTTTCTTGGGAAATAAGAAAGGGGATTATAAAGTGAAAATCAAGCTTTCACCCAATAAAATAAAAACGTACGTAGTTAACTAATTGAGCTATTAAGATTTTTTTGACTACTGGAAGCAATTTAAACAAAGAGACTCAAATTTACTTGGCTACTTCATCAGTACTTGTAGGCATCTCCAAAGGGAAATTTGGGTCAGCAACACCCTTAGGACAAAAGACAACCCTATAGTTTGTACTACCACTAGGACAAGTAAATGTGCTAGTAGGATCATCTTGTGGGTAGCTATACGCATCGGGACATCTTTTTTTGAAAAATTTTGATAATTCTGTAGGACCACATGGACCTTGAGTACAACAATATTGTTGTCCTCCGAAAGTTGTACAAGGGTTGTTACATCCTCCAGGTACCTTAAGTGCGCGAGGACATTCACCATTTATATTGGCCGTGCAATGAATTGCATGGCATTTCCCAGCACTAGGCTTAGTCGGTGCGAAAGTCATTGGAATATTAAATCCATCGACTAAAGAAATGTCCCAGAAATCTAAGTTGCCGAACTGATCCAAGGCGTACTCAGCTAAGGTGTTTGGGGGTTTGCCCCACCCAGTACAGTGTAAGACTCCACCACAGTCACCGGTCTGACACGAACCTCTATCTGCAGCATTGAAGTTACAACCAGTACGACCCCATATACGTGCCATCTTAGTGCCCCTTGGCGCATTAATGACCCAAGTTTGACCTCGATCGAGACGTCGACCACCACCTATCGGGGTCGACGCCGCCCAGATGGTGTAGGGGCAGTTGTTGCGGACCGTGATAGTGGCAGCATAAGTGTAAGTCACCAAAGAAAGGAGGAAGAAAACTAAAGAACATCTCATGTTTGTTGAAATTTTATTTTTATTGTTTGACAAGTTTATTGGATATGAGAACAAATTATTTGGTACTTTATATATAGGGGTATATGGCGGCTTTTAGCACTATAGATATTAATCATATATTATAAAACAAATATCATAGTTGATAAATTATAATAATTGAATAAATATTAAAATATGCTTTTGTAAAGGTTGAGGTGGCAAAATAATAAAAGCCGCCTTATTTTATGAATATACAAGTCAAATGTATTTGGTGACAACTCTGACCTATAAACTCTGAATGTAACGTGACGGGAAATTAACTCTCTCTATTTTTTTAAAAAAAAGATATAATTTAATTTTGACACTAAATTTAAAAAGAATGATTTTTCTAAAAGTTGTTAGGCAAATTGAATAACGATTCAACCCGATTTAAGCGCTTGCGGAATTATAATTGGACAGAAAAATAAATAACTTGGGCACAAA
>JAOTQR010000100.1:22579016-22598525 GCA_025774065.1 Solanum ossicruentum | reverse complement strand
ACTTGACGTCTCTTGGTGTAATACTTCAAGTGCCCTAAACGCTCTTTACTTTCTCAAACCCTTTACCTCTAACAGAACTTCTATCTCGTGTTTTGCACATTTTCTATAAGTATTATGATTACTCTAATTTGTTTATCTGATTTTGATTTGATATAAAATATGAAACTTAATTAAAAAATTTAAAAACTTTTAAATCTTGTAATCTTAAATTAAATATTAAAATGAACGATACAACCTTTTATATTTTTTAAAATACTGATAATAAGTTTATTATTGCTAAAAAATAACCGTCCAAAGGTCTAAAATAAATGCCGGATTGTCTATGCATAGAGCGCCTTAACTGCTCGTCATTGACGAACACTTTGACTTGCATGCAGTCAACTGCAACTTGCATTATGAATTTGTATGCAAATAAAAACCATTAACTTTTGTGGATCGTCTCGGGTGTTCGAGCACCTATTAATTTTTTATTTCAAAAAAAAATTTGTTTATCTATATATAAAGATATGTAAAAATTATATAAATATAAAGATAAGTACCTAGACAAGAAATTCCATGGGTACTTTGGTTTTGTTGCCCTTCTAAGACTCAAAGCAAGTTGCCAAA
The DNA here is from genome assembly GCA_025774065.1 of Solanum ossicruentum. Taxonomy (NCBI): domain Eukaryota; kingdom Viridiplantae; phylum Streptophyta; class Magnoliopsida; order Solanales; family Solanaceae; genus Solanum; species Solanum ossicruentum. The sequence goes on along the minus strand of JAOTQR010000100.1, from coordinate 22,597,919 downwards.
TGCAGTCCTAGATCTGCCACTTATATTTGTGACACTTCAACTTAAGATAAGAAGTAGTAGCCACAAATTATAAGAAATATACGGTGACTATATAATAGAGTTTGTCAAAAGTTATTGAAAGTATACACTGACAATACAATATAAATGAATTATGCACTGAATATATATTATGATACATTCAAAAAATAAATATAATTTGACTATATATGAAATATACACAAATAATATATGACTATAAACCAAATGGTCAATTTCTTTGGAACTGTATAGAGATGACCATAATATCAACATTTGACCCTATAGCCAAGCCTTGGTCAATTATTGCACTTCATTTCTTGTCTTCAGTAGAATTTTATTGCCTTCAATTGACATGTACAATATTGCCCTCATCTAGTATGTTCGACATTTTGTTAATATTGTTTAAAAAAAAATCAATTTTATAACTTTTTCAAGATCTTCCATGGAAATATGTAGCTTAAAACTTGCTGTATGTTTTCTACTTTTTGACTCTTCTTTGAAAAATTAATTAAATGGATGACAATAATTTAAAGAAATAAATTCTTTAGGAGAAATTTTCAAGTGACTATTCATGTAGATAATCATGATATCAAGGAATATAAATTTGTATTAGGTGAAGTTTCCATAAAGAAAATTCTAATATGTGTCATATTATCTTCTTTGAATTAAATCTTTACAATTTTCCTTGAAAATACTCACAAATTAAGAGTATTATCTATAAGAAAAAGGAATAAAAAATGTCATCAAATTATGTGAAATGAACAAAAAGTTCTTCGTTTATAATTTGATCAAAAAATATCCTTAACATACTGTGGTCCTAATAAAAACATTACTTTTAAAGAACCCTTATCTTATTTTGTTTATTTTAAAATTGTTTTAACTAATAAAAAAGAAAGAAAATATTTTTTCATTACTCTCATTTAATTTTATCAATCAAATAGAACATTGTACCTTATAACAAATAATAGATGTCAAAATATAAGCTCATAATAAACTCAACAATAGTTTTTATTTAGACAATGATAAAAATAGTAATTAATAAAACAAGAAATATTTTTAGTTTTAAATTTTTCTGAAATTGAATTAGGATAAATATTTGCTAATTAAAAAAATACTAATATCAAAATAATGTGTTCAAAAAGAAAATAAATTTTTATTTTGAAAAAGGACGTCTTTGACCAATTAAATGACAATAGGGGATATTTTTGGACCAAAATATTGATAGTAAGAATATTTTTGGACAAAGGTGTAAACAAAGGGCATGTGTTATTCATTTCACATAGATTGAGGGTATTTTTTACTCTTTTCCTATTTGTAGTGATATATGTTGCTTCTTTTACTTTTCAATTATTATAAATCAATGTGAATGAAACTTTTATTTTGTATGTCTAGAAATAATTTTCTCCAATTAAATTTCTTATATACATGATTTATCACCAAATTGGTCTTAGAACTACGTTTCACATAACTCATCACCAAGATCGATTTGTATGCTAATTTAGAGATTTATTGTGTGTCACTCATATTATTCAAATGTTTAATGGCCATCAAATTCATATACAATGCAAGCTCATAATATTTTGCATAGATCTAGCTTAATGTTATCTTTATACTTGTCTTGTTAAATTATTAGCTCTGATATCATTTATTAGACTAATAAATAATAGTTATGTTTTATTTGTGTTGATGAAATTGTGGAGTTTCTAACTTCAAACTAGATACTAGAATTTGTTAACAAAAATAATTTAATGGGAAGTTGGAATATTGAGAATAATAGATATACCAAAAATAAGATAAGTCATTTTAGATACCATGCCAATAATTTCAAGAAAATTCTTATTTTCCTTTATAATTTATAACAAACTAAGGAACTAGTACATAGTACTTCCACACCACCATATATATGATGAATAAAAACATCATATTTTTTCTTGGCCTAGTAGTTAGTCCTCTTAGCTAGGAAGACAACGTAGCCTTATTCGAATCAATAATACAAAAGTAGATATATATCTAAATTACATTAATTATTTTTAGTATTTCATTCAAGGACAGAATACAATCTTATAATCAGTACCAGCAGGACAAGTGAAAGTACTAGTCTGATCATCCTTAGGGTAACTATATGCATCAGGACACCTCTCCTTAAAAAATTTCGAAAAATTCGTGGGGTTGCAACTACCGGAGTTACAACAATATTCATCAGTCTTGAAAACGGTACAAGGATTGTTACATCCTCCGGGAGCCTTCAATTCGTTAGGACACTGTTGATTAATTTCAGCCTTGCACGTTATGCCACGGGTGCACCCATTGGAAGTTGGACTAAATTCCATTGGAACATTAAATCCATCGACAAGAGAAATATCGAAAAAATCTTTATCTCCAAATTGGTTTAAGGCATATTCAGCTAATGTATTTGGTGGTACACCAAAAGACTTACATTCAAGAATACCGTTACAGTCTCCGGTTTCGCATTTACCATTACCGGATGCATCGAAATTGCATCCGGTACGAGCCCAAATTCGAGCTTGTTTGGTCCCCGGAGGGGCATTTATCGTCCACGTTTGATCGTGATCGAGACGTTTGCCGCCTCCGGCAGGGACTCCAGCAGCCCAAACTGTGTAGGGACAATTGTTACGAACTAAAATAGTGGCTGCATTGGCATAGGTGAAGGAAAAAAGGGTAAAGAGCATAAAAATTGAAGTTGTCATTTATATTTTTTGTGACAATTGGGACAAGTAATGGTGTTTATGAGGGAGGAATTAAAAGGGTATTTATAGGGTAAAAAATTGGGAAATGTCATTGTTAAGTAACAAATTACGTGGTTTAATTTTGTTTGAAATTTTGGTTTGTGACAATGTACTGTTTTGGCTTGACTTGTAGACTAATCAAAAGATAAGGTGCAAGGTGTTGTTGTACTAGAACTTGTAGATAATGTAGCTAGGATATATTAGTCATGCATGAACATTTTTTTTACTCATCTAATGTTCGGTATCCACATAAGGCCTGATTAAATTTAAATTTACGTCGGAAAATTTCACATTGAAGTTAAAGCGCTCCTTAGAAAAATCGACACCGTACCTAAAACTCAGGAGACTCAAACCTAAGATCTTTGGTTAAAAAATAAAGAAAGTATACTCACCACTCCAGCACAATCTTAATTGTAAATAGTATATATGTGTATGTATATATATGTGTGTGTTTGTACACATACATGGTAAAAAAGAAGAATCAAAAGTAAGAACAATGAACATGGATGGTACATAAATTCAAACTTTTAGGTAATTGTGCAATTTTATGGACCTCTATTTTCAACATTAGCAACAATTGAAAGCCTATACACACATGAATATATTGCTATGTGAAGAATACAAAGAGGGTAGGGATATAGTAGTTTTCTTAATTTAGGCCGTAATTTACGCTAAGTGTTTGTTTTCAGTGATCCACATATCTGATGTTTGATATTTATATCAGAGCTCGATGGATTAAATTTGAATTCGTTCAGAAAATTTTGCAGTATAGGTAAGGCGACTCCATATCCAATAGGGGTAAGGGTCGAATCCGATCAAGACATCTAATTAAGAATAAAAGAGAATTTACTACTCCACCTTACTTCTCATTGGTAATTCACATAAATATTTTACTAGTTATTACAACCTAGCTACTATTAGTGATATTATTTGTATCTCGTCTAGACCCAAACTGTTTTAAAAATCTATTAAGAGCTAGAATCTAAAAATTACTTCCTTAAATAACCAATATTTTTGTGTTCTGCCAATGTAAAATACGCTTAAGATGTTATAAAACATATAATTAAAGAATAAGAAGGAAAAAAAAAAAAAGAACATGTGTCCCGTGCCTTGAGAAGAAGGGAATTCAAATTGTGTAAAGTAAATTACAAATGCATTAGATGGATCGAGAATTTGACCTTTATGAGTTTTTATTGGATTTTAGGACATTAATTTCAAATACTTATAACTTTACAAATATTTATTGAATTTTCTGATACATATGTAAAATTCTAATCAAAATTATTAAATTTTGATCAACCAATATTAATTAGTCTATATAGTTGAAAAGACTATATATTATGAAAGTAGAAGAAGAAGAAGGAGGAAGGAAGAAGATGATGAATAGTGCTTCGGTTTTTTAGAGAGAAGACAGAGAAAAAAAAAACCTTAGAGAGAAAGAGGTTTTCACGTGGTAACACCCCAAAATTAATTGGGTAAACTCCACGGCGATAGGACTATATATTAATGATATCCGGATATTTACAATTACACAGAATACAAGTATACATGGAGAATAAACAGTAACACCTAAATTTAGCTACTAAATATATTATCAGACTCTACTACCTAATAGAAAGATCAAAGTTTACTAAATATGAAAGAACACTAGATAATTTTCTCGTACAAAACTAGAAGGTGGACAATTCGTTGTGTCTCACTTCTATTATATTTAGGGTAAATAACATAATAAAAAAAAATTCATAGAAATTATTTTTTAAAAAAGAAAATAATAAGTGGATTAGCTATTTTGTAGTATTTGATAAATTTAAAAAATATTTATATATAATTTAACAAAATATTATAAACGGTTCAGATGAGATTGGGAGTGGGGTTGGTGTAATGGATTGAAAGAAATGGAAGAGAAAATAGAAAATATAACCAAAACTCATTTTATTGATTATTATGATGTTTCTTACATTGAAAACAAAGAAAACTTCTACATCACTATTTATAATGTAACACCTTAGAGCACTCTAAGGTATCTTTGCTATAAAAAAAAATTGTACGAAAGTGTAACATCTTAGACCGTTATAGCTAAAGTCGAGTTAGAATGTTTAAAAAGAATTCAAAGTATATCTAAAAATAATTTTAGTGAAATTTTTGGTCAAAAGATTCCAAAAATAAATTTTTGGGGCAAAAGTGCTTATCCAGAAGAGTGTGTGACAGGTCCACGCATGGTTCATTTTTGCACTTTATTTATAAAACGTATTCCATAGTGCGATTTACATTATTGTGAATAAAACGCACTACTTGAGTACTGTCATTAATGTGTTTTATATATTTTGGAAGACAATGAACTGAAATTAAATACGTTCTCATCATCACAGTACCCAACTTTCAGTTTTAAATTAGGGGCATTTTAGTTTTTTTTCTACCTATCAATAACGTTTTATCTTTAAATCATATGTGCGTTTTGCAGGGTAAGCAAAAAGTATTTGTTGAAATCAAAAACAACTATTAAATTCGTTACTAATAATAATATTTTATGGATTTGTTTATTATGTCGGCCTTTAGTTTTATCTATTAAATTTATTTTTAAATAAAATAATGTCTAATGCACTAGCAATAAGTAAGTTTATACTAGTTTTGATAAATACCAAGAAAACATACTCATAAATTTCTCAAGGCTTATTTTGTTGGGGAACAAGTTAAACAAATTGCAGAATATATATATATTTTTAATTCTTTTTAGAAAAATTTTAACTCAAACAACATTTTATATAGTTTCTAAACACGTGAATAGTTAATTTTCAGGAAATAATTAGTCTAACCCAATTAATTGAGCTAAAAAAAAAGTAAAAAGTGATGAGATTGGTATTTTCTTTCTTAAAACATCAAATGCAGCTTAAAGATTAGAAAAAAAAAAAAACTTATCTAAGAGTATGAGCAATTAAAAACTCACACAAATGGATTTCAAATTTACATTTGGTATTTATTTTTAAGTCAAAACAGAATTATTAATAATAACAACAACAACGTACCCAGTGATATCCCACAAGTGAGGTCTGAGGAGGGTAGATTGTACGCAGACCTTACCGCTACTTCATAGAAGAGAGTTGTTAATAACATTTTATAAAATACGTGAATTATTAATCGTGCAGAATAATCTAAAATTTGCAAGATTTGAATGGTTGTGACTGAATTCAGTAAAAACGCTACTATTGGTAACAGTTATCCTTAAATTGTGTTTGCCTTTTGCAAAATGAACAAAAAAATCTTTCCTAAAATTTTGCAGGAAACTCATTCTAACAACTTTCAAATCCGTTACAAATAATAACATTTTATATATCTATTTGTTATATCGGTCATTTTTATCCGTGAAATACTTTAGAATAATAGAATGTCTAATATGTTTATTGTCTTACATTAGATCTAAAAAGTTTTAAGAAGATATATTATTTTCTTTTAGCGCTTGTTTGGTTGGAGAATAAGTTATCAGAAGATTAATAATTCTAAAATAATTATTTTACTCACAATATAAAATAAAAATAATATTACAATCTCAAAACAATTAATCTCAAAATAAGTTATTCCGGAATTTTATTTCAATTAACTAGGAATAAACTCCATCTTAAAATTGATGAGATTGGATACCAAAGAGATTATTATAGAGGAAGTAATTTAATATGAAAACATAATATGCAAATGACTAAAGTGATAATATATATATATATATATATGCTAAAAATAAGTGAAGATAATATTATTATTATATTAATCATTTATTTAATTGAGATTCTTTTAGAGCTCGTTTGGTTAAAAACAAGTTAATACGTAACAAGTTTATAAAATAATCTCAAATTTATAATCTTCAAACGTTGATTGAACTCAATAAAAGTATTATTATTTGTAAATGTCTTATTCTTAATTGAACATGACTTTCATGCTTTGAGCAGAAAGCCTTTTTCGGGATCCTGATAACTCATAGTAACAATTTTTTTATATATGTTTCTAACAATAGCGTTTGGTATACTTGTTCGTTTGTCAGCCATTAACTTTTCTCTATTAAACTCTATTGAATAATAGAATATCTAATACGTTACCAGTTTATACTTACTCTAACAAGAGCTCGTTTAGTTGGAGAAATAAGTTATCTCAAGAACAGTAATCTCAAAATAGTTATCCCATCCACAATGTATAAAAATAACATTACAATCTCAAAAGATAATTTTTTTGTGATTTTATTTTTATCGAATATGAATAAACTGATTATAAAATTAATAAACTCTCTTTAGTTAATCTAGATTATTCAATAATAACCATGAAAGAATAAAATTTCATAAAATAAAAACGACGAGTGTACATAGACCAGACCAACTATATTATGAAAAAGGAGGTCAAAAAAAGGGAATATGATAAAGAACAAATTCCCCAGCCCCACCGCTTCTTCTCCAGCACACTACTACTCCTAGTTGATATTCAAATCCGCCAGTTACTATTCCTCAGTTTCCCGCTACTCTCTCTTTCTCTCTCTAAAATAAAATATCTTAAAACCCTACTTCACTCAAAAATCGGTCAGTTACGTTCAATTCTACTACTGATCTCTTTCTCTCTCTACAATTTTTAGGTACTTTTCTCTATCGATACTTTATTCAAGCTGCTTTGTTCATCGCTGTATGTTTCCAAGCTTTTTTAGTTTTGATTTTGCATATGGATTTGATGGTTGTTTCGAATTTTGATTTTTTTGCTGAAAAAAGGGGATTTTTTGTGTGTGTTTGCATCAGTGAAATTGGAACATGTACAAAAATTGATTTGTATTGGAATGAGTGGATTCGAATGATATACATAGCGGATCCGTAGTAGTTTGGGGTCGAGGTGTCGGTTCACTGAAGCAGTTTGTTCAATCCGACTACTCTGCTTCTCTGTGTCTATCTCTTGACTTTTAGGTGCGTTTTTTTATGCGTTTGTGGTTTTGATTTGTCTCTATCCCTTGTTTATTTGACTGTTTCGAAGCAATTCAAGTGTTTTTCTGCATTTTCACTACATCTTTGATTTTTTTTAATTTAAAAAAAATTGTTTTTGCTTATTTGTGTTTTTTATAATCCTCTTTGTTGTGAAAATCTGATCATCTTTTGATTTCTGACAAATTGCTAGTGCAAAGTGTTGATCTTTGTGTCGAATTTTGATTATTTAGTGTTTTTGCTGAAAAGTAGTTTTTTTGTGTGTTTGTAGTTCTTTAGGAGGTCCTTTGCTGATATCCATGAATTTGAGATATTATAAAAATTAGACACGTTTGGCTGCTACACAAAAGTGATATGCATGAATTGCTTTGTATTGGAATTAGTGAGCTCAAGTGTAGACAAATGTTCTTTGTTGAGCTTCTCTTGCTTACTGTGAAATATTTGGTCTTGGTACTGGATTGTTGGAAATTCTTTCCACACTTTTGATTGGATGCTGTGAACGTTTAGGATTGCGCATATCTGTTTGTTTTCTTACCGAAATCTTCTTATGATCTGTTCGGAAAAAGAAGTTTCATTTTCTTATTAGGTGGAGCTAATCGTTCTTGCCACTTCCAAGTCTAGATAAAAGAAGAGGGTTCTAAGTTGACAGCTAGTATAAAGATAGTCTAACATTATACTAATCTTCCTCGTCATAATAGTTTTGCAGTTTAAGGATATTCTTCGGCTGCAAGATCATGATACAAGTTAAAGAGGAAGCTCCAACTCTGGACATTGGTGGATTCATTTCTTGTTCATCATTCTCTGATAGCAGTTATGAGGCTAGCACTCCGAGATGCTCCTCCGAGCCTAGGTAAGCTCAAAACTTTGATTTTTCTTTTTGTCTTTGAGCAATTGGACCTAAAATAAGGTCTTTGAAAAAAGATGGTTGATTGATGCAATTTTTTGTTTTCACTTCAATTGTTCAATCCTATTTCAGTTCCAGTTGTCGAAGGAGCTCTGGTCCTACTAAACGTTCTTCTCAGGCAGGATGGACAGAAGAAGAGGTAATAGGCTAGTCGCTGGAGCTCTTGTTGTACCTATTATATGGTGATATTTCAATTTTATTAGTTCTCTATAGAAGCTTTCTGTGTACGTGTATGATCATTTTTATAACCTTGTGATGAGAGTGTGTTTCTGTGATAGTTAGGTACTTGTAGAATTATGTACAAGAGTTGTCATATCCTTTTTCCTTTGGGTTTCTGATGCATATGGATGCTTATGATGTATAAGTGAGCAAATGAAAGGATAAAGATAAATTTTTATTAGTCATAATTCGAGTTTCATTTGCTCATTTTTACTATTTCCATTGACTCATTTCTTTTGATATAGAAATTTCTGACTTCTTTGTTCCTTTCACAGGATAATCTGTTGACTGAAGTGGTAAAAAGTTTCAAAGGGAGAAATTGGAAAAGAATTGGTAATTACCATTTATTCTGTCATGCTTTATCTTTCAGCTAGTTTTATGTTTTGGATCAGGTTACTTTTCATCTTGTTAACCACAAAGACTTTTACCTTTTGCTCCTAGTTTCTTTATGACTTGGTTCCTGATCCAGGATGGTAGTTGGGGCAAGCATAGAGAAATGGCTTACATGTCTAGCTTTCTGTATCGGTGGTTTTTTGTACCTTAAAATACTATCACTTCCTTTTGCAGCATTTGCTGCTTCTTAAGTTGTCGCCTTTTATTATGAAAGTAACAACAAGACACATCAGCACTGGTGTGGAGTTGATATAATGAACTTTCTGCAGTATGAAAGTTACATACATGAAGCCAGTCCATTATCTGCCATTACTCAGTAGACGAAAAGTTTTAGGGAACCTCTATGATCTACCTTTCTTTTTAATCCTTTTCAGTACAGTAAAAATGTTTTACCATCTTTGGAATATCGGGCTATTTCCTGGCGTAACTTATGCTGTTCTATGTATGAGTAAAATTTGTCTGCTGAATGTTTTTGTGGTTGTATTGTGTTCTCTTTTGTTCTATAGCTGAGTGCTTGAAGGGAAGGACTGATGTGCAGTGCTTGCACCGCTGGCAGAAGGTTCTGAATCCTGAGCTTGTCAAGGGTCCTTGGACAAAGAAGGTACCAAACAGTTTTACAACTATTGGTTTGCTACAAGTTATAGTACACATATCAAGACTTTGATTATTAACAACATCTGTTTTGTTCCTTTTGGAATTTCAGGAAGATGACCTGATTATTGAGTTAGTTGAGAAATATGGCTGTAAAAAGTGGTCAGTTATTGCAAAGTCTTTGCCTGGTCGCATTGGCAAGCAATGCCGGGAAAGGTCAGTTTCCAGCTCCACCTAAATCTGTTGCTATGCAACAATTTGTATTTTATACTTCCGACCAATTTACATGCCCATAAACCCAGAACTTTTTAAAGGCTTCGGGGAACATCTGTAGTTAGCTTGCTTACAGAGTTTCCTCTTGCCTTGAGAACTCATTTTGTCTAACTTTTCTCGTGTTATGCAGGTATCTTATATTTTTTGTTTATTATCACTTAGCTCTACTGGATTTTCTCTCCTGTTAGGTCCTTGTTTATAGGAGCATTGTGTTTCCTGTTATCTATTGTTTGATGTCATGTGCATCTTTTCAAAGCAATCAATCAATCCTATGCCCTATAGTGTAGGGGTTGGCTATATGAAAGATCCATATTCCATAAATATTGGGAGCCAGCTAAATATTTGGTTACTACAATTTACTGGTGAATTCTTTGTTGAATTTTACAGTTAAAGCCTAAAAAGATCTCTATCTCCATGTTCTGTTCCTATAGAAAGAATGACATTGGCTGATTAATTGCAAGTTATTATACTTGGTCTCCTATGTACACTAATGTTGTGAGATCATCCATGAATGTCACAGGTGGCACAACCATCTTGACCCAACAATAAAAAGAGATGCCTGGAGTGAACTGGAGGAATCGGTCCTATGTCACTATCAACAAATATATGGGAACAAATGGGCTAAAATTGCGAGGTTTTTACCCGGAAGGTATTCTAGAAAATCTATTTATTCTATCATGTATATCAGTGTCTGATTTAGAGATTCTTTGGGCATGCTGAAAATATGGATCAAGTAATTTGCAAAATCCATCACCCTCTCATGCCAATGGCAGAGCATTTGGAGTTCATGATGCTGAAAAGTCAGCATTAGTAAAAGTGTGATATAACTCGTATGTCAAATCAAAACAACCTTTTGACTTTTAGGATGCCTTGGTACATTGCTTACAGAGTTTACCAAAATCCTGGACACTATTTGAGCTTGTTCAGGGGACATGAGTAAATTTTTTAAATGAAGGTACCGAAGGCATATGCAACTTTCCCTTCACTTTTACTTCTCTTCATCTTTTTATCCAGTTTCACTTCCATCTGGGCTTTTCACTCCCTTTTTCCCAATATGGTTTCTTCTTTTTACTTCTTGAGGTTAAAAGGAATCATTTTGGGCCTAACTCAACCCAAAAGGCTAGCTCAAGAGGAGAGGATTGCCCAAGACCATATAAGGAGATAACCCATCTCTTCTTTATTCAATGTGGAGCTCTTCAACATCCTACCTCATGTCCAGGACTAGACATCGGAGCGTGAGCAATTTAAATAGGGGCCCAACATCGGAAAACAAGAATTTGGATGGATCCTGCTCTGATACCATCTTGGACCCAAACTCAACTCCAAAAACTAGCTCATGAGAGGGGGGGTTTCCCCATCCCCTTTTCACCCTGATGTGGAACTATTCAACAATTTTCAACTTGTAGTAATAAGTTTAAGTTTAGTTTTCCAAAAGATCAATCAATCTACTCTAATCTGACTTTGCAAATTAGTCAGATTGACCCTCTGCAAGCAAGTTATGACAACCAAATAGAGACAGAGGTAGTAATAGTGTGATAACTTCTCTCCTGGATAGTCTGGATATTCTAGGTTTTGTACTGTTCCTTTAAGGACTCAATGCCCTGTTATAACACAGAGGATTGACGTTCTTTTGTGCTAATAGTTCTGTGTACATGTTCAATTTGTCTCTAACAAGTCAACTTAGTTTATCATGATTACTCTAAAATGATTTTTTTGCCTACGCTTGATGCATTCTGTTTGATTTTCACTGAAGTATCATTTATGCACATATTTTTGATTAGTTATCCTTTCCAATCTATTTTTCCTTTTCGTGCTTCCTCAGGACTGATAATGCAATTAAAAATCATTGGAATTCCACACTGAAGAAAAGATCGAACTTGAATTTACTAAGCAAGTTAGCGCTGGATATCCAAAGTGAGGGATCTCCGGATTTCTCAACTCACAAGAAAAACCCCGAGATCAAGAAGCATCCAGCACTGGCTCATAATGCAGAAACAATCTTTTTGAGCGAGCAGACAGGAGTAGATAATGCTGCTGATGCTTGCTCAACTGATCTGAGAATTGGATGTGCTTGTTCTCCTCGAAATGCTTTGTATAAAGGTACTTCTTTATTTGGAGTCTATAAATCATCAGAAGAGAATGTGAGGGGTCTGTTAAAGCCACTTGGTGGATTACAATTTGGCAAGGCAGAAATTCTTCCAATTGGTGGGAAAGATAAACAATGCCAATCCAATTTAAGTCTCACTAAAATGTCATATCCTCTCTTGGCTTCTCCTTTAGATTTTCCTTTGGATCCGTCACATAGTACCAGAAAGAGTAGTTCTCAAGTTGAGGCTGCTCATCCTACTTCTTTTGGGAGAATGTATGAATCTCCCAAAAGGTCTAGGTACGACACTGTTAATGATCCTGACCATGATTTCTTGAGTTTGTCCTTGGCTGGCTTCACTGAGGTTTCCCAAGGTAACAAGAAGAATAAAACATGTGATACACAATCTCCTTTGGCTCTCAAGCAGCCCGGCCGTTTGTATTATGAACCACCAAAATTAAAGGACTTGATAGTTCCTTTAACAGATGAAAACCTTAGTAGAGACAACCTTATCAGGCAACAAAATGACCATCCACTTTGCTCTACACCTCCCAGTCTTAAGTTAACAGTCTCTGCTAATGGTAGCAGTCCAGAATCTGTGTTAAGGAACTCCGCAATGAGCTACACAAAAACTCCTTCAATCATTAGAAAGAAGACTTCAAGATTTCCAGAAGCTTCAGGGCATTATAGTTGCACAGGCACTACTACGCCCATGCATCTCCCGAGTGCCCCTGACAGGGAAGACACCTCAAACCTGAAGGACAAGATTTCTGGTTGTAAAAGATCAGTTTCAGGAAAATCCCTTGGAAGACGTTTGGAATATGCATTTGATATGGAATGGGATTCCTCTAGATGTTGCACACCAGTTTCTGCAGCTCCACCTGGTGGACTTACTCTTGGTGCTAATACAATGTTGACACCATAAAGACAGGTTAGTAATGTATCTGTTCGGTTTTAGCTTCAGCTTTTTCCTGCTTCATTTGAGAAGATTTTTATTTTGTTGGGAGCTTGATCTCTACAAGAGCATCTTGATTTACCCTAGTTCAATTAAAAAGAGTAACTGATCTGACAAGTCTACAAATGATCTTAGCCTAGCCACATATTTATGGATGTGTGTAATTGCGTTGCTTTTCACTTTTTGTTACTCTCCCCAGTCTAAAAAAGTGTCGTTTACTGTTTTGGTATACCCTTCAAGAAAATCATTAAAGGTAATTTCTCATCAAATTGCCTTTTATCTGTACTGAGACTTTTTAAGATCATTTATTGGAGCTAGGGTAGATTAATGCCTTGTTGGTTTTCTAGAACCATAGAACGACATGACCAAATTGACTTGACTAGAAAGACGCTTATTTTGGACTATAGTAGTACATTTTGAGTGGTTACACTTGTCGATTCGCAGGATACAGACATTGGGAATTTTTACATAGCAAGGTGATCTATTTTTCAGTTAACCTTAGCTTTTCCTATGCATCTTAAGCCCCTTGTATTTGGACAACTAGAATAGAAGGCAGCTTCAAATTGATGTTGGACCGTTGTTTTAGTTAAAACAAGTGAAAGATTCAAGCTTCTAGCAGTTGGCTTCAAAATTGTTGCTAGTATTGTCCTAACTTTTTGAAAGTTTAACAATATACATGTCCTAACCTGCTTATGATTAGGACGATAACTGCAATTATACATGTATAAAACTGACTCCACTAATTTAAAAATAATTAACTATGATAAAGCTAAAAGAAATATCTCAATTTAAAGATAAATAAATTAATTTAACCCTTGTAGGAGATAAACTGATCTCATATTTGTTATAAAGTAGTGGTTGCTAAATTGCTATATAAGAGCCTATGATTACTTTTTTTAGTCCATAGTATCCGTTATTTTCTTTTCAAATGTATATAAATTAAAATAATTTTAAATGTGGAAGTTTTAAAAAGGAAGAAGGGAATTCTTAATCAGTTACCTATATTTTAGGAATCTACTATTGCCCTTTTTGTAATTCAAAATTAAAAGAATAATTGCAATTACATAAAGTTAAAATTAATCTCAATAATTTAAAAATAGTTGATTGTAATTTTTTTGTGGAGCTGACATGTATATGGACTTAATAATGCAGGTTAGTCTCCTGATGAATTTGACATATACAGAGAAGGATTGAAAGAATATGTTATAGAATGCTCTCAAACCTTTACATTGGATACATGTTTCATAAAATTATAGTTTGATATTCCTATAATCACTTGCTAACTGAAGCTATAGATAAAGTGCTTTCTATTTGGTCCAGAAATATTACTTGACCCATTATCAGTTTTGTCAATAGTAACTTTCATTATAATCTCATATGTGTATAATGTGTGAATTATTTGACTGTTTAATGTAGCAAATCTTAAATTCTTTTACTAAAATGTATCGTTGCCAACAACTTCAGATTTTGTTGAAAGATACAAAAACACGATTAGCTCCTTTTACTTAATGACATTATGTATTAGTCATAATTTTAATGGATTGTTTGTTGAAATCAAACTCATGGTATAAGTGAAATTTAAGATCAGACAATGTTCATAATTAATTCTACTTTTTTCTTTTAAAAAAAATTACAAGTTCATGATTAATAGTATTTCTTTTAAACCCGGCAAATCACGGATAAGTTTACTAGTCTAAATATACTTAGACTAGTAATTTAAAAAAATATTTAAATATTTATCAAAAATATGTTTGAATTGGTTGAGTAATTTTACATGTAAAAAAATAATAGTTGAATATCTTATTTTTAAAAATATTTCACATTTTAAAATTTTCATTTACTCTATTCCTACACTGATCCACACACCCACTCCAACCCACCCCCTCCAAAAAATTTAAAAGTTCATTTAAAAATATTATGATTTAAAAATTTCATTTTTTACCCCATCCGTTGCCCTTGGTAAACTATCTTCCCACCCTCTAAAAATTATTTTTTTTTCACATTTTGCAATTTTTTTTTAACATGCGCCTACCCCTAAATGTAAAAAAAAAATATTTTCTTACTTTCTAAACAATGTTTTTTGTCTAAAAATTATTTTCATACACTAATCAAACAATAAAAAAATATTTTCCAATCAAATATAAGAAAATAACTTAGAAATTTATTTATTTTTCAAAAAGATATTTTATAGGAAACTAATTTTCATGAAATCATTCTCCTCTTCCTCGGAGATTTTAATATATCTTTTGGAAATTTTAAAATTTACAATCAATATAAATAAAACAAAAAATAAGAAAAAGCCACTCGTAGCTACAAAGCTTTGGTTTTTACTATCGCCGATTATCACAAATCTCCAATATGGATCTCTTACAATCCTACGCCGACGATGAAGTCGCTGAATCGCCGCCACAAAACCCTAATTTCCAATCTTCCGATCAAAACCCTTCGCCGGATTCTTCCCCAATCCGCATGCTTCCTTCTAAATCTGCCGCCCCAAAAGTCGACGACACCATGCTAGCCCTAACAGTCGGCGGCGAAGCTGCCAGAGCTCAATCCAAACCCCTTGATCCGACCCAGCACCTTGTTGGATTCAACCCGACGTACGAACAACTTTGGGCACCAATTTACGGACCAGCTCACCCGTACGCGAAGGACGGGTTAGCTCAAGGACTCCGAAATCACAAGCTAGGGTTCGTGGAGGACGCGTCCATTGAACCCTTTGTATTCGACGAGCAGTACAATACTTTTCAGAAGTATGGGTACGCTGTTGATCCCTCTGAAAATACTTACATCGGTGATTTGGATAAAATGAAGGAATGTGATGCAATTTCTGTGTATAACATACCACAGCGTGAGCAGAAGAAGAGGAAATTAGAGAAAAAGAAGGAAAAAATGGAGGAGGAAGAGGGTGATGAGCAGAACGTGGATATGTCTGAAGTTGAAAATCCGTCCACCGAGACGTGGTTGATGAAGAACAGGAAGAGTCCATGGGCTGGAAAGAAACAAGGGTTGCAAGAGGAATTATCTGAGGAGCAGAAAAAGTATGCTGAAGAGTATGCTAAGAAGAAGGGTGAAGAAAGAGGTGGTGATAAAGAAAAGGCAGAGCATATGGTTGAAAAGAGCACATTTCATGGTAAAGAGGAAAAGGATTATCAGGGCAGGTCTTGGATCGCTCCGCCGAAGGATGCAAAGGCTGCTAATGATCATTGCTATATTCCAAAGAGATTGGTTCATACTTGGAGTGGACACACAAAAGGGGTTTCAGCTATTAGATTTTTCCCTAAGCATGGTCATCTGATTTTGTCAGCTGGGATGGATACAAAGGTGAAGATTTGGGATGTTTACAATTCGGGTAAATGTATGAGGACTTACATGGGGCATTCCAAGGCAGTGAGGGATATTTGGTTTAGCAATGATGGGTCGAAGTTTTTGACCGCTGGGTATGATAAGTACATTAAGTATTGGGATACAGAAACAGGACAAGTAATTCAGACATTCACGACGGGTAAGATACCCTATGTGGTGAGGCTTAATCCTGATGAGGATAAGCAGAATGTACTTTTGGCTGGTATGAGTGATAAGAAGATTGTGCAGTGGGATATAAACAGTGGACAGATTACTCAAGAGTACGATCAACATCTCGGAGCAGTTAATACAATTACCTTTGTGGATAATAATAGGAGGTTTGTGACCTCTAGTGATGATAAATCACTACGTGTTTGGGAATATGGTATTCCGGTTGTTATTAAGTATATAAGTGAACCCCATATGCATTCCATGCCATCTATTGCACCTCATCCAAATGGGAATTGGATTGCAGCACAAAGTTTGGATAACCAGATTCTTATTTATAGTACACGAGAGAGATTTCAGCTGAATAAAAAGAAAAGATTTGCTGGACACATTGTCGCTGGTTATGCCTGCCAGGTCAATTTCTCACCTGATGGACGGTTTGTCTTGTCAGGAGATGGTGAAGGCAGATGCTGGTTTTGGGATTGGAAATCGTGTAAGGTCTTCAGAACTCTCAAGTGTCATGAAGGGGTCTGTATTGGTGCAGAGTGGCATCCTCTGGAACAAAGTAAAGTTGCTACTTGTGGTTGGGATGGTTTGATCAAGTACTGGTAAGCTTTATGATCCTTGCTTTAATAATTATGTTTATGTAGGTTGATCTCTTATTGCTTTGTCCTGTCGTAGAATTTTAGTTGTAAAAGTTAAATGTGACATGGATAGTGAAAAATGCTCTCCTTGTGTATACACATATCTATACCATATTTAGGATTTAATCCTAGGATTTGATTAGCTTTAGTGTGATGTAGAACTTGTTGATTGGAATTGCCACTGACTTTGTCACTCCTACCTTGATCCATGGACGAAGTATTCTCATCATCCACATAAATGAAGCCACCTCAAATTGGCTGACCATATTGAAATGACGACATGCAATGTTGTTAAAGGGGTGCTTAATATTTAAGACTAGGTGCAGTTATATTGAGCACTTCACATTGCTTTGGGCAGTCTTTAGGCAAGGCGCCTCAACGTCAATGGAATCCCTGTGGAAGCGAGTGCACGGCACTGAATAATAAATATAACTTTAGAGGAAACTATTACATATAGAAAATGTTATGAATGAATAGGTTTGTTATTTAAGTTTTAAGAACAATAAACCAGAAATTTAGTATATAATGATTCTGATTTTAAAATCTTGAAGCTGCATCATTTTTAGAAATTTAATAGTTTGAATTGTTTATCGAAGTCTGTGCTTCATATACTTCATGGAGTTTTTTTTGGTTCTGTTGTCCATGTAGTAGTCTACATTTTTAGTTGCTTTGTCTTTTTAATTTTATGCCCAAGTAAAATGAGGGAACCTTCATTAAATTGCAAGCGCTAGATGCGAAAAGTTGCAGTAGCTTCGCAATAACAGCTCCTGTAATCACTAGGTGTAATTCAAGGAGCGTACAAAATCCATGCATTGATCAATACTATTTTTATTTCCTATTTCCAAGTCTACAACAACAATAAAGTTTATGGGAGTGTAGTGACTCCCTCAAAGCATTTGAAATTTCTCTCCTTCCAAATACACCAAAAGATGCAGGTGGAACCATTTGCCATATCATCTTCACTGACCTGCAAACTCTCCAGAGCCCCCAGCAAGCACAAACTTCCTTAACAGTGTAAGGAATTATTCAACTAACCCCAAGAAGATTCAAAAACATACTCCATATGTCTCTGGCAATTTGATAGTGAAGTAGAAGGTGGCTGATGTTTTCAAATTCTTGGGTAGCACATAACACCTACTGCAGAGCACAATCCTCTTTTTGTTTGCTCTCTTCTTTTATGTCTATCTTCAGGAAGATTTGCTCTTGAAGCCCTTCCGTGGGTGGCCCAATGGTTTGGGTTTTGGACTTCCGATGTTGGAGGTCTCAAGTTCAAAACCCCTTGCTGGCGAAAGCAAGGGGTTTGCCTTCTGGGTCAAGCTTGTCTCACTGGGTTTGCTTGTGCGGGTTACCTCTCCTGTGTGGTTTGCAAACTATTGCCTAGGAGTGGGGGATAGTCATCCCAAAAAAAAAAGGAGTAGAATGAAGATATTGACACTAGAAAGGAAAAAAAGGGAAAGATGAATTCTGTGGATATTTTCACAGGCCAGGAAAAAATTGAAGTTCATGGATTTTTCCTTTTTTTTTCAATGTATGCTGTCATGAGAGAGAGAGAGAGAGAGAGAGAGAGAGAGAGAGAGAGAGAGAGAGAGAGAGAGAGAGAGAGAGAGAGAGGGGGGG
>JAOTQR010000100.1:22528184-22549186 GCA_025774065.1 Solanum ossicruentum | reverse complement strand
GCATGTTAGTAATATAATTTTTCATGTAATTAATTCTACTCATTATATGAGAAGTTATTTATAATTATTCTTTTAAATAATTTGATCATAAATTTAAAAACTTACACTATTAAATAGTTATCGACGTACTCTTATGTTAAATTTTCTCAATTCAAATCTAAAGGCAAAGAAATACTTGAATAAGTGTACAAATTACAAATGTTATCTTCTTTTTGAAAAATTTATCATAGTCCAAGCAAGTTATTAACTCACTCACTGTCGTATCTTGCTAAGGTTACTTTAACTTCACATTTGTATAAAATAAGAAAAAGGACAAATTTAGTGTACTAAAATTTTTGCTATGGTAAGGTCTGGGGAGAAATTTAATTATAAAGATTTATTATATACAATTTTATCTTGCACTTTTACAAGTTATTTTTAAAGCTTGAACTCATAACCTTCAAGTCACATGATGATAACAAGTTTATCCGTTATTTTGAATTTTATTAATAATTAGGATGGGCAAATTACATAGAATTAATTGTCCAACTGTCCTACCAACCGAGTAGGATAAGATGGAAGCTTTTTCTTTTTCCTTTTTCCAACAATAAGAAGGAAAATTTTGAAATAAATTTCTCTCCTCTAGTATTTATCCGATAAGGTCATATCATATCATATTCAACCATCATCATATGTACATCTATTATATATTTACTTTAAAATTCAAATACATATATATATATATATATATATGTATGTATGTAAACGTATGTATGTATGTATGTATGTATGAAGTGCAAAGTAACACATCAAGAAAATGTGATTGAAAGAGATACAAAAGTATTGAAGCAAAGCAGTATTTCCTTCGTTTTAATTTATTTGTTTGTTTTTAATTTGATATTAAATTTTTAAGAAATAATTATTTTTTAATTTTATAATCTTAATCTATAAATAACAACAATAATATATCTAGTGGAATCACACAAGTGGGGTCTTGGGAGAGTAAAATGTATGCAGACATTATTACTACCTCATAGAGATAGGAAGATTGTTTGTGGATCATCGTCTCAAAAATATCAAGTCCCAAAAAAAGAAAATCAACTAATGTGAAAAGTCAATGATAAACAAATATAAGTCAGATAATAACAACACAGTATATAAAGAAGCTATTAATTCTACTAACATATTATATCACAAGACTAGACAACATCCTACCCTTATAAGCCTATTAATCTTCTATCCTAATATGCGACCTTCACTCCTTTTTATCAAAAGTTATATCCTCGATGAAAAAGTTAATCTATAAATATGTTGATATATCAAAATATCTTTAATCTTGTAGTTATAAATATACATAAAGAGTTGTCGATCAAAGAAAAATGATACAATAATATTTGTCAAAATTGACTAAAAAAGTAAGTAATACAAATAGTTGAAACAGAAATAGTACCTCTTTTGGACGTAACTTTTTTCAAATTTCTCTATATTCTTCCTCTCTTTTTATCCTTTCTAATATATTGTTGTCTCCTCACTAAATTCTATATAGTTCATTTCTTTGCTTTTTTGGCTCTTTTTCCTTTCTTTCTTCAAGAAGCTCTATTCCTAATATGTTAGATGAAGCTTTATTATTATATTTAAAAAATAATATAGTAAAATAATTATTTTTTTTAAAAAATTATTAAATTAATACTGAATAAATAAAATAGACGAATGGAGTATTTGAAAACGAACCACATTTTTCAAAGGGATTTTATAAAGAGTAAGCAGTTTAATTAACGCATGAAAAAAGTGATATAATAATTAACATATAGTATGTGGAATTATGATTAATGCTCTTTGACTAAACTTTTTTTTTCTCTTCTTTTAAATTCTTACGTATTCCAAACGGTTCTATCCTCCAGCACACGTAATCCCACTTAAATTAGAGAAGAGAAAAACATTTTTTTTTTTTAAAAAATTAGACTTATAATTAGTGGATTTAGGATGTGTTTGGTATAGAGTCAATAAAATTTTAAAGTGCTTTTGTATCTGGTTAGTTTTGAAAATATTTTAAGTTAAAAAAAAAACAAGAAAATTAATCGGTCATGTTTATATTATCTTAGAAATTTGTAATTCCATATAAATCTGGATATCATTTCAAAGAAGTTTCTTACTTGAAGGACATAAACACAAGTCACATTTGGTCACATTTACAATTCCACATTGTATTCTTCACAATATTTCTACTAGTCAAATTTAAGCATGAGTACATAATTGCACTCAAGTAACCCTCCATGCAAAACCAGTATTTTCATCAAAGGTGTTCAGATTTTATAATATGGGTGGATGACTTTTGTATCAAGGGTATTGTTCAACAATTGATATATATCAAAATATCTATATTTAACCTATATATTCGGAAAAAAAATTCGATGAAAGGTGTTCATTTGACCATCCTTGGGGAAACCAGCATTTTCATCTAGGGTATTCATACTTTTATAATATGGATGAGTGACTTTTGTATCAAGGGTATTGTTCAACAATATATATCAAAACATTTATATTTAACCTATATATTCGAAAAAAAATTTCAATGAAAGGTGTTCATTTCACCATCCTTGAGTGAATGTAGCTCCCCCCTGCCTGCATAATGGCAGAGCCAGGATTTTCTTTAAAGAGGTTCAAAATTTTAAGAAGCAGACACATATACTAACCGAAAGGGATTCGATATCTACTATATATATATATATAAAATTATTTTTACCATATATAAATAATATATTTTTTCGCCTAAGAGGGCTCAGATGAACCCCCTAATTACAGTGCGGGGAGAAACATAATTCATAAAAAATTATGATCTAACTTGAGGTGGCTATCAGAAAGGAAGCAACTGGGCTAGACTGTTAATCATCGGGAATAGAAAAGAGATTATAATTGCCGTCCATAATAACCACGTTTTTCGATATTTTTGCTGATGATAAATATAATAATTGAATGGTAAAGAGCGTGAGTACATAAATTGAATGGTTGTTAGGAGTAAAATTTTCAAAGCATTACCAAAAGTGTATACTATTAGGTAAAAACTTGGTTCAATTAATAACTAGGACTAAGACAGTGTAATCGAAAATAGACGATCTATGTTTTAAACATAGGGATCAGGCTGCGTACATCCGACCCCCTTTACCCTGCAATGAACAAGAGCCTTTTGAGACAATGGGATAATGCTGTTGTTGTTGTTAACTAAGACAGTGTAAAAGACAACCCAAAATTCATATTTCATGCATGTATGATGTATCGTAGAAGGAATTTGGAAACAACTAAGGAGGTTCTATAAAGTATGATAATTTGGAAAAGTTAAGGTTATGATAATTAATCAATTAGCTGCATGTCCCAATCATAAACTAGTTACATTGATTAAAATAATTAATAGTTGACCATATTAATAATTAGTTAATTAAAAAAGACCTAGAAATAAATTGAGCCTTTATTGTAACGAACCTTCCTAGTGCTCACTTCTCAAATATTCGAAGTTGCTACGAAGAAGAACAATCCACGAGAAGATCATCCGGCCCTTTTGTCGGGAAGAGTTATCCGATGCATGTGCAGATAGAAAATATTTCGTAGACTTAGTCAAAATGCTGATAAATTGATACGAGTACCATGAGTATAAAAAGGATCAAATGTAATTTGTTTGAATATGGATAGAGTATTCATATTCTTATTTAAGAACGTTGTAATTTGAGAAATCTATATGTACAATAACATATTCAGTGAAATTTCACAAAGTAAAATCTGAAAAGGAAAGAATATACGCAAACCTTATTACCAGAATCTCAAGGGGGAAAATCTATATATATTATATACTATTAAGTGCTTCTATTTAGGAATATGCAGGTAATTGACTTTTGAAGATGAAATGGTGCAGCCTCAATTATCAAATTAAAATTATTATGGGAGGCATAACTTATGTTGTTGCTTATATAAAGTTTACTTCACATGCCTTAATCACATCTCTATGGTGCATTAATTAACAAAAGTGGGTAAGTAATCAAGTTTTAAGTGGAATCTTGATTAATATTAGATGAGTAATTAACCAAAAAAAAAAAAAAAGAAACCCCCCACCTCCACCCCACTATTTTGAATCCAAATAATTAGAAGCAAACTTTGAAGCGTGACCAAAAAATAAACTTTTGCAATGATTTTTTTAACCCCATAGTATATAAGATACTCTATCCGTTCATTTTTAATTGTCAAATTTTAACTTGATACACTTATTAAGAAAATAATTATTGATATAGTAAATTTGTCGTGGAATATAATGCGCACACTATATGTGGAATATTGTTATTTGTATCCTTCAGCGAGAAGGTTAGTATTCAACAACAATATATCTATTGTAACCCACAAATACAATTTAGGAAGGATAAGATGGTTATTAGGACCATTATGGAGTAGAGAGTATTTCCAATAGACCCTCGACTTAAAGAAAAAGGCAAATAGAGACTACCTGAGAGGATTGTGGTGGAACAGAAAAGAACATGTCAAATTCCAATAATGTGCAGAGCAAGGACAGCATACATGATATGTCACAATGTTTCATTTCTTAATTAGTATGAGATGTAGACACAACATAATCTGGTAATGTTTCTTTTACTTTAAATCTTTGAACCCCAGAGTTCATAACATTGATCTACATCTTCAAAGTTAGAAGCTAACATGACAAAATTTTCTGAGAATAATACTCCAAAATGGAGTGCTCTCTCAGCTCTCATTTGTGCATTTGTGCAACTTTGTGATTTTGGGATCAAATGCCAACAAAACAACTAACAAGTACCTTCAACGGGCACCGGATAGGAAGCCTGCTGTCATCACCACCCACCTTGTCTAAAATCTGATGTTGCTTCCTGAATTTTCTTCTTTAAAGATCTGAAACTGCTACTGCTTTTGTCAGACCAACTAAACGAAGCACTCCTTTTGATGAGATCTGTCATAAGTGGCGACTTAGAGGCATCCTCCCGTGCAGCCTCATCATAAACTGCAACCCCAAAAAATTTAACTTCAGCAGCCAAAAATACTTAACCACCAAATTTGTACCAATATTCCCAGAAAAGGATGCGATCACTAGAACATTACAGGGTACAAATGAACAACTAATAATTTTAAATAGTTGTTGAACTGGAGTACAAAACAGATGTCTAATTTTAAAGCATTTAACTCAATTTTCATGGAATGCTTTTCAACACACACAGTATTATTCTCAGTCCTCTGTTTGCCTGTCGTACATTAACCAAGTCCATAATCCATCGATTGACAATAATAATAAAGAGGTTAAATCTCAAAGCCTCATATCGGCATTTTGGAAAACCATAACAAACTAAAAGGATTCGAAAGGGCACCTGATGATGCTGGGAGATGGTAATGCCGCTTCAAGAATTTTGAAGCTTCTCTCTCCTTCTTGTGACATAAAACGCGTATCAAGGTGTGTGCATCTCCCAGATGTCTGTGGCCATATTTATGTACTTCAAGTCCTATTGAATTGTGTTCACTAGAAGTCATCAACAATTGGATCACAGATTCAGCCTGCTATGAAAACCAAAAGAATCAAATAGGTCTTACAGTATGCATATACACAAATAAACTGGCCAAAAATTTCAATTAGTTCTTAACAAACCCGGAGGGAAAATAAACTCAGGATTTGATGAGCGAATCTTGATTCTTCTTCAACTAGAGATCGGGGAAGCCCCTCACCATCAGCAACAAACAAGTCCTAGAAAGTACAAGAAAACATAATTTGATGCTTCTCAAATAGTCGTTGAATATCTCTCATAACCATAACAGCAAAACAGAAAATAATGAAAGCAAAAGATCATGTAGGCGATATCAACCAGCTGAGTTTAAGTACAGTTCTACATCACCATTGGATACATTAAGTGTCTTTAAGTTCTGGTTAAATATTTGTACCTCAGTATCGGGAAAGTGTGAAATTCAGAGAACTTCTACTTTGAGAACTCTTAATTTACAACTTATTTAGTATTGGAAACCAAGGAACTAAATTATTAGGGAATGAAAGCAAAAGGTGAACACAAATTAAGTCAGCCAACACGAAAAGAATTGTCTAGAATAGTAAATTTCAACGATCAGGCCAATATGTTTTATAACCGAGAAATCCTCAAGGGTCATTAGCACATGGTTCGAAACTGTGGATAATGGACCCACACCTTTTCTGTGGAATACAAGAATACCAAACTTTGGCAGTGCCTATGATCGAAATATGAAGTGTGCCCAACCAATACATCATGCTTTACGCTCTTACCACTAGATCAAAGGCCTAGGGCTCAATGACCATGCCAATATACCAACTTGGGGGCCAAAATTAGGGATGAGGTTCGTCAACGTAGTCCAAGCAGGTACAGAGGAACATTTTCTTGTATTTTGGTTTACTAAAAATAACAATTATGGAACTACAATACATAAGGCAACCGCTACGTAATAGGCCCCTTGAACACAAGTCAGGCTGGGGCAGACAAAGCCCTATCCATTAACGAGAGACGAGGATCATTAGATCATAGATAAGACAACTTATTATGAATCTACATAGCTACAGAAATCGTTGTCCTATTGGAAACTTGAAAGACCTAACTAAGAATATCTACGAGACATCCCAGAGGATAATGAACAAGTTTTCAAAAATAATTGATTGGATACATGGTATTCCTGACAAGAAGACTTTCCTGTGTAGACTTTAAGCAAAACTCAAACAGATGATGACATCATTATAAAAAAGGAAAGTTTTACCTTAGTGCATAAACACTATTGAATCTTTCATCAAAAACAAATAACGAAATGACCTTCAAGAGAATCAGTAAATATTTAGTATATTGTGGTCATTGGTGATGAAGTTGGATGAGGTTGGAAGATTGAAGGCTTACCGGAGCTGCACCTTCAACATAAACTCAGCATGCTAGGGTACTACTTGGAAACAACATACTAAAACAGTTCAGATTCTATATTTTCTAGGGGCTGCTAAATATTGAACTGACAAACATGGAAAGACTTCTGTGCAAAAACTCAAGGTCAGCGTGAAGCCTTCAGAAGATATCACACCTAAAAAGAATCTATAATTTGAAAG
Source organism: Solanum ossicruentum (assembly GCA_025774065.1). Lineage (NCBI taxonomy): Eukaryota > Viridiplantae > Streptophyta > Magnoliopsida > Solanales > Solanaceae > Solanum > Solanum ossicruentum. The sequence goes on along the minus strand of JAOTQR010000100.1, from coordinate 22,542,099 downwards.
AAGACAATACCTAAAATTATACACCTTTCTAATAGTTGAAGTTCTATATTTTGTTGGCGACAATCAAGAACTGAAATTCCCAGCAGCTTTATGTAGTCCTCTATCTGTAGAGTGCATTTACGGGTCATTTGGTAGAGTGTATTAGGAGAAATAATCCATGTATTATATATGCTATTAATTAGTACTATAGTAGGAATTTTATACCCAAGTACAACTCATACATGTATTACATAATACACCCTATTTGATATTATAGGGTGTCTAACTAATACCTTCCATTTGTGGTATTAGTAATACATAGAACTTAATACCATGGGATTAATATGTAAATACAAAATACCCCTTAAATCCTTCTAATCATTTTGTTTATTTTCTTGATTTTAGGTTTTATATTGGTACTAGTAAATTTATTTAAATAAATTAGCTCACATATTTTATTATTTAGAGAGAATTGTTTGTTGCCAAATAAACCCAATACAATTTTTGAAAAAAAGAGCTATTTAACATTTACTAATTGAAAAGGCAAATATATGACCACATGACGTTTGTGATCTTAATTGAATGCATTATTTGTTGATATATATGTCGTTTTCTGATTATTTGTATTTTGAACAATTTTTAGGACAACAGAGATATTGCTAAAATCTTAGGCCTAAGAAGCCAAACCAAACACTTGCTGAAAAATAATCCCTTCATTACTAATCCCCGCGTTACTAATCCTTGCATCACTAATCCCTGCGTTTATAATTCCTACATTATTAATCTTTGTACCAAACGACCCTTTAATGTACAAAAATGGCTATAACAGAGTTTCTATTATTCGTACTAATAACTTCTCTGGGAAACTCAAGCACGGACGAGCCACTCATGTTGATTGGCCACCCCGCCACGGGCCAGATGCCTTGCTTGACAAGATTGGAATGGGCATCCCAATTGACAGCAAGCACGGACGCAAGGAGTCAATTGAATGAAGGGGAACGTCGGTGGATTAGCCAGAACCATTGCCGAGTCGGCTTGTCTCCATCAGCTCAACCAAGAAAGTGTGTTGTTTTGAGAAGTCATTTAGGTGGTAACAGAAGCCAAGTGGTTCACGGCTGAACAGGTACTACAACTTGGGTGTGTGCCATAGAGTACGAGTATGGTACAGGTGTCACCAGTCCCACAAAGGGACGGATTTCTTTTTGATCTCGTCAACTCGGAACTCATAGCTGCTAGCTACTCCTAGCCTAGCGACTACTATAACTCCTATGCTACTAAAACAATAACTCTTTCAGTCTGACTTCTTGGTTTAGAAGATTACAGAACTTGACATCCTTCTTAAAAGAAAGTGTCCAGAGGCAAAGGAAGTTTTCAATTTTGTTTTCCCCTATGTAACTCTATGTAACTTCAATTTTAATCCCCAATACCATTTTGAATAGGGAAAAGATATAACAGGAAAACTACACCGGGGGAAGTGTTTTATGCAAGTGAAATTACAAGAACTCTAAGGGGAAATTGTGCTGGTCCATTACGTTTAAGATAGCTACTGCTGCATGAGAACAGCAAATTCAACTGCTGCTTTAATAAGCACAACGAACACAAGTAATCAGGAAGTTGGGAGAGAAACTTACTTTTAATATATTGAGGTCATCCTCCATCATTATAACATCAAAATCAGAAAATGCACGTGAAGGACCTCCATCTAATAACACCCAAACATAACCTTCCTATCCAGTGAAATCAGAAACTCAGAACTGGAGAATTGGGATCATATATAAAATTCATGAGAATGAGATTGTGAGATTGTACCAGAGATGCCTTAAGAATACTTTTCACTACAATGTCTCTGAGAGTGTCATCAATCAGATCACAAACATTATTGAGGACCTAGAAAAACAAAAAGAAATAGTGAATAAGTTATCCTGGAAAGGTTCGACTTATAAACCAGGCATTGAAAAAGAATACGCAATCCCCTTGCCGTTTCCTTCCTATATTTAGGGAGACAGAGAAGAGGGGGCTAGGGAGTAGACTGTAGAGTGAAGTATTGAATGTCTTACTCTATCAAACTGTGCAAGTATAGTTTCCAGTCGTGCGCCTTCAACATCACCGTGATATAAATTAAATATGAAGGGTTCTCTCATGTCCCAAAACACAACTCTAGCTCCTAGAAATCACATAAGAATAGCTTAGGAAAAAAACTTGGTGAAAGAGTCAAAAGAAGCAATTTTTTTGCCTTCAAAATTCAGAAAGCAAATTATACACCACCAAATCCAATAATGAATAATTGCTCAAAAGTCGAATAGCGTTTACCAATATGATAAAAGAATGATGGGAAAAGACATTAAAGAACTTTTAAGAGGATACCATGAATGTCCATCTAGCAAATCAAGCAAACAGTAAAAGAGGCCAGTTCTATTGATTGTTCAAGTTGAATGCACATATGAAACTATCTCGTTTAAAAACAAGCCTTCACGAGTTTAAATTGATGCACCAAACATAGATCTTAACTGATTCCACATGTTTGCAAGATGCCCAGTTTACCTTTTGATAAACAAATGACCATTCAAACATGCTAACAGTGACATGAAAGACTTACAGAACAGCAGTACTCTACCATGAAAGAAAAGCAAAAAGAATGATAAGTAAAAAACTAAAGCACAATCAAGAAGCAATTTGTAACCTTATGTCGAAATTGGGTCTTTCAACATTTTTCAACGACCAAAAGTCACCAAAACATCTAGGATATCCCTTCAATTCAATTTGCACAAGCACTTAATAAAGTATATGCCCAAAATAAAGCCTTCCAATAGCACCAATAGAGGCTTTCGATTGCCAAAGCATATTAAGAAGATAACAGCATTTTCTTGAGAGAAAAAACAATTAATACATGGATAAATTTTTTAAAATTAGAATAAGTAATTAAATTTTAAAAATGGTTTATGCGCTAGCATGCTAAATGCTTTGGAGAACTTTGAGAAGGTGCATTCCCTAATACTGCAAGGGGATTACACTTCAAAATTTCAACGCCTTCTGACTAAATTTTAGGGGTAATAACCAACATGGAATATTCTCAATATCTTGCTACCACTTTATGCCCGGGGAGATTCCTAAATATTAGACACCTTTGTTAGGCCCAGGAAACCTTGTTCCAAGTTTTGAAAGATTCATAGTAAAATTTGATTAAAACAGCATGAATACTTCATAGAGCCCACTTGTAGGCCAAAGTGATTTGTCAATAAAACAATGATGAATTTGTGCCATAGCGTCAACCCATGTTTCAACTGAAAGATCCTATGGAGCATATCTCTGATGAACCCCAGAAGGAAGAAATTTCCCTAGATTCCAGATCAAAATAGAAGCAAGCAAATACACTTTCACGGACTGTCAGGATGAAACAACCTTTATGTTAACTTTTTTTTTACATCCTCATACTAATTGAGAGATGCCAAAATGCTGTTCCACACTGTATATTAAGTGTAATTCCTCTACCACTAAATAAAACCAGGATAGTTCACATACCCACTAACTCACAAGTTCGCTTGATAGCATCAGCAGCGCTATCACGGATGCAGTCAAAGGTGGCAACAAAAAGTTCATCAACTGACTCACTACACATTTCCAAAATCCCATTTGAAGTCCAATGAGAATCCTCAGCAGCTGTGAAGGTAAGAAGAATGGACATCAGTAAATAATTATTCAAAGGTATGTAATCTTCAAATAATTCCTCAACTCATCTAATATGTTAATAACTCTATCAAGCTTAAAACTGAAATTTGCATTTCCTTGCAAGCAGAATATCCGACAGAATAGAACTCTTAACTTCAGTGTTTCTAGGGAACCCCTGAAAGGTTGAGGTGACTTTATTGTTAATCTTCATGGTTGATTTTCAAATGATTCAGTATAAGATATCCTCCAATAATATAATAAACAACTAATTACAACGTCTTCATAGAAATATGGCTGAAAGAATAAGACTATCTTCAAATAATAGCAAACTATACTTCGTAAAAGAAAAGAAGCAGCACTTACGGCCTCTCTGATCTTTAAAAACTCTAACAGCTGACCACGAGTCCCTAATACCATCCTCAAGGGAGGAAATTTTTTCCTGCATATACTGTAAGGAGGTATCACTGTCATCAGAAAAATCGTAGATTTTGTAATTAAATAAAGTTACAGCGAATCAATCTAATGCAAGAAAATGAAGCAGGGAACATGATATCTCAAGTAAATCGCCTTCCACTGTTATAAATTAAAAGAGTAAAGAGTAAGTACTCAACCTAGGGAATCAATGACAATATGGGAAGGAAAAAAATTCCACAAAAGCAGATAGTCTTTGATCAACAAAAATAAAAAAGAAATCCCTAAACATCAGAAATCAATTTTAGATTCTTAACGTTTTCTAGGTGAAAGGATCGGAAGGGACAGTCCAAGAGGTGAACAGGAAGTTGATCAAATGGATAAAATTGAATTTCTCTTTATGTAACAATCAAAATGAAAAGTCATATTTAAAATATAAAGAATTATTTTCTAAGTTGTACGTACGAACAATATCTAGTGACAACTCTTTTCTCACATTCCCAACTGTCTGAAATTTGGCATATTGCTTGTGCAAGCAAATTTCAGACAGTTTTGTTTGATGTTTAGCTTGTTAATGCCAAACTTCAGATGTTTTTATCTAAAATTTGGCTTGCAGTTCCCAAATTTCAGATTCGTATATGTAAAGATTTGAACTACTAAACCTAACTTCAGACCCACATGTCCTTCAAACTTGACAAGTCTAATATAAATCATAGTTGAAGTTTCGTACTAAATCTCACCAAGTACTTTCAGATTCATGAGAGGAGAAATATCAAAATGAACAAAAGATAAACACTTCATGATAGAAAGATCTATAAGCTAATATCCCCAATTACTTTGACCTGGGCACATTGGCATGTTCGTTTACATGTCTTTGGTAGGATTGAGACTAGTTTTACATCCAAAGATCAGTATTATTTTCTCTTTTTCTTGAACCGTATGATACAGAGACTTGCTCATCAAACTGGAGAAGAAGATGTTTAAAGGGACAAGGGAGGAGGAGGAGGAGGAGCTCTTTTGTCTGATTTTACCTATACTAACCACAAGTAAACTAATTTGAGGAAAACAGATATAGCTTAACTAGCAGGGTGGAAATTGGCTACCAGCTCAATTTTCCTGTAACATAAGTCCCAACATTGGGTAATAGGAATGGATCTAGATAATACCATGCAACGAAAATACAAATTGGTCCAACTCAACCTCAAAAGCTAGCTCTTGAGCTGAGGGTTTCCCAAGACTATAGCAGACAAAAGAAGACAAAAGCACATATTCTCAGCCTTAGGGTTCGGGGTCAGGGTTCAGCCACTCTAAAAGCAAAATATAAACACACGATGTATGAAAAAATAAAATTGAATATAGCAACATCAATCATCATTGCCACTAAACTAACTGAAAGTTAGAAAACCATCAAATGAAAAGAAGATTCCACTCACTTGAAGGGTATTCATTCTGACACAAAGTTTGGATGTTGTCAAGGCCTCCAACTTCTTATTCACCACATTATCAAGAACCACAGATTCAACCAACTTTTTCCTGGCACTGGGAAATGCTGTCTCCTTATAACGAGTCAAGGGAGGAGCAGGAGGATAAAGATTATGCTTGTCAACTGCACCATTCAACAATTTGCAATTGATGTCAAATAACGGTGGAAAATAATATGCTGATCAGAAGATATATTAGCAAAACAAGTGTTTTCTTCATAAGTGCCTGAAAGCTCTGGTGCTTGGAATTAATTTTTCTTGCTGTGCATAACAAGACAAAAGATGTTCCTTACTGGCCAATCCCAGATTCATATAATCTAGCAATTAGCTAACCGATCTTTTCTCTAAATGTGTCCTAGAAATCATTAAAGTGCTGCAATATCCTTCTGTAACAGGAATAATTCACAAACCCAGTATTTCTAAGAGAAGATGAAAGAAATGACAATTTCTGGGGACACAACATAAGTTCCTGCAAAAAAAAAAAAAGAAAAGAAGACTTCCCATAAAGGATTTAAAAGGATTGTATGCATGTCTAGAAGACCAGAGATCAACTACGTTCAGGTCACTTATAAACAATCAGATGACCACCAACATTCACAAATCTGCCACATGCAATTATTGTTGAGACCACAAAATTTCGATCATCCACAGGAACAGCACCAACCTTTAGGTTAAAACAATTTTGGAAGCACGAAAAAAAGAAATTCTATCTAGACACACAATTTCTTGCACAGTACACAAGAACAGTTGTACCTCGAAGCAGAAAAGGACAAAGAAATACACAGACTCATTGTATTTCAAGAATCACGCTACCTAACTGGTTAACCACTTTCTGCAAGTAGGCATCCAATGTGTGAAAGATTATGGAAAGTAAAGCCTGCAAGTGTGTGATATCCACTGGAAGCCTCAGCTCAAAAAATTGATCAACAGTCTGCAAATCAACTCAGAGATGAAATCAAGAGAAAATAAACAAGCAAACGTACAGCAACCAAGAAACAGGATCCACCTAAAATAACTTAAAAAGAGAGGAGCGCAGCAAGTACAAGCACTGGCAAAAACATGTACAAGCTCTGCAAACACAGAGACCCAGTGATCTCTTGAAGATAGAGATGCATGAGGTTTTATGGACTAGCATGCATGCATGTTCTAAATGTAGAGTAATTGAACCAGATAAAGAACAATTTAGCTAACACAATGGTCGTTTGAAATGGGCTTAATTTATCTGATGTTCTGTTTTGTAATATAAGTTTGTTATTGGTTCAAGAAGATAAAAACAGAAACTGATAATGAAAGAATCATAATTCCAACAAGCAGAAAGTATATAAGTATGCTATATGCACATGCATTATTCGTCTTGGTGCCTACTCCATGAGATACATTCGCTGAAAAGGACTATCTACTATATTGCAAAGACTAACATCCACAGGTGAAATGCAATAGGCCTTTCATGATATTCCCTACACCAATCTTCAGTGAGACTGGAGGGCTCATTTAACATAACTCTTCCTAAGAGACATCTAGCCCTCTTTTCTACAATTCTTCCCCTGGTAAGAAACATTTTTGTACCTGCCAAAAGATGATAAAAATAATAATTTCTCCTCCCAGACTCTCTTCCACTCAGCTCTCTTTGTGGATGATCATATATCAATCAACTATAAAGAGGACCAACACATGGATCAAAAGTTAGATTGGTGTAAGTAAAAGGAGTAATATATACCAACTACTCTTTTATTGACCTTTGTTCTCTTTACCTTCCATGGACTCTTAACTGATTTGAAAAGGATTTGTTGAAGGAAAAGGAATGGTGGAAAAAAGCAAGTGGATTTGATGATGTGAGGGTGTTTCTACGAGCCTTACGAGGGGAGTTTTTACCTAACATGGAGCCTAGATGCAGGAGAAAGCCAAGAAGGGTTGCTACTTGCTAATGCTATTGAATCAGGAATGAGAAAGTGGCTCTAGATTTGGGATAAGGAGGCCTGTGTCTGGGAAAAGAAATGTGTAGTGCTCAACTAGGACCAAAGTGTTGGGCAAAGTATGCAGAAGGCTGATGAGGGATGGCTGAAATTAGACATAATTCAGTAGCTTAGGGGTAAGGGGATCATCCCGGAAACAGGCTCTCTATATCTATGAGGTAGTGGTAAGGTCTGCGTACATTTTTCCCTCTCCAGACCCCACTTGTGGGATTCCACCAATTTGCCTAAAAAAGTAAATTGATCAAAAAAATTTAGTTCATTCCTACATCAAGCTTTAAAAAGTGTGGCAAGAGTAAGCCTGTCAAACCAAGAAAGAAACCACTTCTAGTTCCACAGATCACATAACTGTACACAAAATACAATATCCCAAAGGAACAGCATGAAGGCAAGGGAAAATTAGGAGCTTACGAACACATTGTTTAGTGTTTTTGTTCCTATATCACCCCAAATACGTTACCTTAAGGTTAAGGGTAAATTACCCATAGAGCAGTTTAACAATAAAAAGAGTCTGCCAACTTTAGAAAAGACACATTAATTCCAAGTGCAACCAGACATATAGCATTTCAAGAAATGACAAGCATCACTAGTTTGAATCAAGTTCAGCAGAAAAAATACATATCATGAAGCATCCACGGAATATTTCAAATATAGAAGCACCAAGGAAATTTTCAGATACTTAACAGTAGCTTCACCACATAATATCTAGAAGATAAAGTCAATTTATCCAAAAAAAAGGAAAACATCAATAGTTAAGGGCCATACCTCCTCTATGATTCTAAACACTTCTACAGCTGAAGCTGCTTGTTTTTGCTGATGTGATAGGGGTTCCCAGTCCTGTGATTAAGACAAGACAATTTTAAAGTTCAAACAACTTCCTAGATTTGCTAGGAAGAAAGAAATTGCCAAAAACAACAAATTTGTAACGGCTACCTCCAATTAGAAGATACCAGAAGTATCTAAAGAAGGGATATATGAGCATAGACTAAACATAAGTTCAGATGAAAGATACACCTATGTTCAGTTTAAGCGCTAATATATATTTGCCTATGGACGAATCTTTGCATAATTAGTCAATTACTCCCTCCGTCTCATTTTACATGGCACCGTTAGATTGGTACAGTATTTGAGAAAAAAAGAAGACTTTTGAGACTTGTGGTCTTAAATCATCCATAGATATTTGTGTAATTGAAAATCATTTAAGGATAAAAGGGAAATTTTAAAGTTAAATTATTTCTAGTACTAGTAAAGCAACATTTTTTTTAGAAGGACTAAAAAGGAAAGGGTAACATTAATGGGACAGAGGGAGTGCTAAATAGGACCTAAGATTAAGAAAGGAAAAACAATGTACAGTTCAACCAGTAGTAGATTATTCTGACCAAAGGCAGGAAGCAAACATCATTATCATGACTACAGATGCTTTTAGCATTATAAATTACACTATTACATATGTTACAACCAACTAGAAGCTTTTAAAAGATAACCTCGAGATCAGCAGCACGACCAGTCCATTCAAGTATCCTCGCATGCTGAGCAATCACCCAATCAAGAATAATTGGCCTTGCGATTTCTCCAATCTTGGAACCAAGAAAACAAAAGCAACAGAATTAACTCTTATTATAGTTTCATAAAATGAAAATTAGTAAAAATGGAATCTACTTAGTAACACAGCTGGAGAATGGAGATGTATCATTGCTTATCAATACCATCCGTGCTCTTAATATGTTCGCAGTGAACATTATTTTGTCTCTTCTCATTATTCAACCATTTCAAGTAGGACAGTAGAAAATTCAAGTTCTACTGTAACTCACGCTGGATAAGCAGAACATGGAAGTACAGTTCAATACAAAAGAAAAGAGCCAAGTTCTTCTAAGGAAGTAAGTGCTTCAATTTAAGTAAAGATTCCAGGAAAAATGCAAGCTTTCATGAAGTAAGGCACTAATGAAGCAAAATTAAAAAATAACTATGTAATTAAGATTAAGTAGTCAAGGGAATTCAAGTATTATGTAAAACCAGTATCAATCAAGTTCAGCAACCCATTATATAGTTTTTCACTTCAGATACAAAAGTATAACTTTACATTGTTAATTGAGATATGGTGACTAACCATTAACATATTCATCCTTGACATTTCCTTCGCAGTCGATATATCACCTTGCCAACTAAATTTATTTTCTAGTGACATACCACGTAGCCACCAAAGCACAAGTCTTAGTGCCTGGGTGTCTGGCCTCTTAAGCAAGGCAAAATGCAAAGCCTGTGTGCCTAACGCATCTTTTGCAACACTACATACTATGTTCCACTAATACTATGGACTGAAAAAAGTTCACCTACACATCATCAGAAAAACTCAAGCAAGTAGTAGAAATAAAACACACGTCTTCCATTTCATTTTGAAGGAATTTTCATGAAAGAATAGGAAAAAGAAACTCCATCTACTTTAAGGACAGTCTCAAGCAAAGAAGGTAAGCATTAAAAAAAAGAAATTAACATCTGGCATTCATAGCCAGGAAAGCAAAAGAAGACGAATAAGCTCATTATACAAATTCAGCAAGATGAAGCTTTCCCGTGCAAATTTACCTCACGCTCAAAATCAAACATCAATGGCGAATGCACGCCCTTTTCTACTTGTTCTGATGAATGGAGCTTAATTAGATAATTCTCCAACAGAATAGCTGCAGCAAGCACCTGCTTCACTTCTTCAGAAAGGCAAGATATATTCTTGAGAAATGGCTCCTACACAGAATCAAAAGAAATTTTTACTCAAAGGAACAACCAAAAGATGCACAAGAAGGTTCTGGAGATTATTATCTATCACGGCAAGCTGACCAGTCTTTCACCATAAAAGCTGTGAAATTTCGAAGCTGAAACTACTCCAGCTTCAGCACACAATTGCCTCAGGACAGGATGGTACACAGTCAGCTGTCTCTCAGCAATTGACTTCAATTCACTTGCAAGCAAAGCCAAAGGATGTCTCTTATCTACTTTAGATCCAGTATTTATTGCATCAGTAACCTGAGATCAAGCTAATATATCAAACGTTTTAAAATCAGGTATTCCTATACTGTGTTTGCAGAGCCATTAGATACCATACCCTCTTGCAAGCAGCTTCGGCAGACCTCTCAACATACATTCTGACTTTGCTATCAATGATCTCATTCGAAGCATTGAACATCAGCTGCAACAGTGTGAAGAAATACATAGTAACCATTCTAAAGAAACATTAAAGAATTAAGTCCAATTTGTTCTTGAGAGCATCAAAAGGAGTCACAAGGAAATAAAAGCTTAATGAATTCTTTCACAACTAAAATTCCATAAACCAAACTTCCAATCTAAGATAAGATGGCAAGCCCAAGGACACTAAGAAACTCCTTTCTATCCCTGCTTAAAAATTATCAAGTTCGCAGAAAAAGAATCTCCCCCGTACACTTGATCACCAAAATACCGAATTATGGTTCCCTAGGACGGTGTTAATATGCTTGAACAGGATCAGAAGATACTGTATTGACTCAAGGGCCAGCAAATGCCAGGGAAAGCAGAGGATTCTGTACTGTAACAACAAATCGCGGTGATGCAGGATACTGATGAAGAAAAATGACAACCTCATTTATGGTGTACACTTTTTGAACACGTATTTAATGTTTCTAAGCATTTTTTTTTTTGGTTGTCAATTGTGTGGCTGGTGATCAATCTTTAAGTTCTTATCAAACAAAAAAGAAGGCGATTCTGTCCTTTGTAAAAACATAGCAATCCCACTAAATGAGTCTTAGTAAAGTGTTATCAAAAGCAAAAAGCACAAAAAGGCTCTAAGGTTCATTATAGCTTTAAGCGCAAAGTGCAAATAACGCATGAGCTTTAATGGAAAAAGGAGAAAAATAAATAAATTTGTTTAGTCCAAGGCTAATAATTAATAGAAGAATGACAAATATATGAACAAAAAAATTGGAAAAAGAAATACAATAAAGAAAAATACTGATTGTTTATTGTTGTCATTTCATAAGAGTTTCATTGACAAGGAAAAGTATGTCTTAGAACCTTGATGACGGGATTGAAGGGCGCACATTAAGCAACGTGAAGCACTCAACATATTTTGTGCCTTGCTTTAAGGCTTAAGAACGCCACTGGCAATACTATTCTCAAGTAAATTTTGTTAATATTTTCCCGTCCTACTAAGAGAAATGTGAGTTATAAGTCAAGCCATAGAATTTCCTATTTGTTAAACAAACAGACTAACAGTTGAGAATTGCTGGTAGGTTCTAAAATCTGGGTGCACTTTTTTTATTACACATCATATATTGAGTTGACTTGATGGTTCCAAATGGCATTAGAGGTTTAATAATGGAAAGGAAGGTCATTGGAAAAAAGTTGTGCCTGAAAAATAAGGGATGGAATCTCCCTGGGCATCAGATTGGTAAAAGCTCTCTATGGAATAGCCATACAGAAGCAAACTAGAAATTGCTGAGATGAATGTAACTGTTTACCTCACGTACAAGCTGAGGATTGGAAATGGAAAAAAAGATTAAACTTTGTCTGGATAAATGGCTGGAAAGACAGCCTCAAGGAACACATTCCCAGATTTATGTAATCTAGTCATCGACAACAATTAAACCGTAGCAAGCTGCTTCTCTGAAGAAAAAACTTTTCTGAAGAAGTTCCAATAATTGGGAGATTAGAAAGCTGAGTTGCTTTACTGAAAAACTTGAGAAGAGTATTTTTTGTCGAAGAAAAGGACAGCTTTTTCTGAGAAGGTAGCATTGGATGTCTTTCAATCAAGTCTTCCAATAAATTACTTTTAAACAAAAATGATGCAGCGAGAAGAATATGACCTAGTAAGTCAATATAAAAAACAAGAGGCACTCCTAAAATAGATTGTTTGGGACACATTGTAATTCTAGATTCTTGTCCAACTCAAATGTCCAATAACATAAGAAACAGATTACAGATTCCAATTAGAAGAATGTCAAGCCATGCCTTTTTCTGTTATACACTTTAAGAACTACTGCTGGAGAATCATACGTATACTGGCTTCGTGCTTTTCTAGATTTTGTTATTCCCTTTTCTTCTATCGTTAAAACTTCTGCCATTCTCATATACATATGTGCATGCAGTGTGCACATTGGGCAGTTTTTTACAGAAACGTCTGGAGAGGGAGAACAGCAGAAAGCGAGAAATACCAACAGGCAAAGAGGTTCCCCAAAAAGAGCAAATGACAATTAGCATTTAATTTCCCAGAAAAATATTGCTGATGGTTGTCTTATTTATTCCACCAGAAAAGGCATGTAACAGAGATAAATTTGTCCCAAATACCTCCATATTTCCAGACGCGTCTAACTTCTGATTTCCTGCTGCCAGTGCCATGGAAAATATCCCCTTGAAAAGAGAAGGCTTCTGACAAATGGAGAAAATTCTCATCAAATACAGAATTTTGCATGATAAACCACCATTAAAAAGCCATACACCACATTGAAGAAAGAAGATAAGAAGAATATACAAGCACAGAAAACAACCTGAAAAAAATGCCAATGATAATCATGCAACTTATTGTCACACCATACACCAATTGACCAAAGGATAGACTGCACCAAATTTAGCCTAATCTCAGAGCCATTGCAGTAATTAACACAAAGTAGAGTCTCCAAATACTTCTTTTCATTCTGTATGACATCTTCAGACAATGGAATATTCCGCAGTTTACGAACTGAATACTCCAAAAGCATTGCCTCCTCTGTCCTAACAAACTTCAATTTAGAAGAAACTCCATCAGAAATCTTATCAAGGTCTACAAATAACAGCAATGACTTCACAAGGAAATTAATCTTGCACTATTTAAATGCTAAATGCATCAAAATATCCACCAAAGCGCAGAAAGTGAAACCCCTTGTTAGCAAACTGCAAGCAACTGAATTATCACAAAATGAGGAGCAGTGCTAAACTAAAATGTGCAAAATAAGAAGACTAATATTTCAGATTCTTGGGAAAAATGAAACTAAAAGTGCAAGAAGACAATCTTAAATGAAGCAGCATGTATCATATAGCCAAAGTAGGCTTCCTATTATTGACTTAGTTGATTCAAGATTTTAAGACGAGCTCAGCTCCAGCAGTTTTTTGCTAGGTGTTCCCCCTTTCCTCATTTGTGTGGATGAATATAAGTTTTAACGCTTGGACCAGTTCCTCGAAGAATAAGTGTCGGCTTGAAGGAGAGCTTCTCTTAGCCCTATATCTACCTCTCTTCTTCTTTCTTTTTATTTACAAATACAAATATTTAACTCCCCTAGAAACACTTCCTCTCGATGTTCAACAACAGAAACTGGTTAATTTGTCATCATCAACAACAACAACAACATTACCCCAATGCCTCAAAGGCTCCCGCCCATTGCGGGGTAAAGGGGGGTCGGATGTACGCAGCCT
>JAOTQR010000100.1:22500158-22518014 GCA_025774065.1 Solanum ossicruentum | reverse complement strand
TGGAAACAGCCGCTTTATGTTTTTAAACATAGGGGTTAGGCTGCGTACATCCGACCCCTCCTCACCCCGCAATGAGCAGGAGCCTTTTGAGGCACTGGGGTATGTTGTTGTTGAACGTTAGTGTTGAGATTAGTAACATGATAGACCCAGCTTGTAATGTTTATTGGTATCGCCTGTTATATAAAAGAAAATGAAAACAATGTGAAGAACTTTCATCGGAGTGTTCTTCACAAGCTTGAACTACGTTAGATATTATTACAACATCTAAATTTATGCGAAGTGAAGAGAAAAACTAACTTTTTGCTCCATGTATGGTTAATGAAGAAACTATTGTGAGGTTTGTGGTTTACTGCAGAGAGTAGTAGAGTGATAGACCTCTTTTATGAAGGGTTGTCAAAAAGGAAAAGAGAAATGTGTCACTAGAAATTGCTTTGCAGGGTTATTCACAAGCTTGAAATATGTCAGAAGCTACTAACATATCAAGATTATGTAAAATGAAGAGAAAAGTTCTAATTTTTGCTTCATTGGATGTTATGAAACTTTATTTTATGGGTTTGAGGATTAATAATTTGTGTAAATATGAGCTCCATAGTCCATAATCAAAGTCTAATCATGAAATGGTTATGAAGATACTCAACTTAATAGGGAGGACTCTGTTGTCCAGGTGCCTGGTGGGAAATGAAGTTTTCATTTTGGGAAGGTCATGCTATCAAAATTGTCAGAGAAAGTGTTTCAGAAGTGGCCATGGAAGCTCATCGAGGCTCAGAAGCTCCATACTGTGTCTTTAATACTTTTGCTAGATTGTAGTTCTACTACTACAATGTCAGTTTTATTCTTGTGTGGTCATTAAGTCCGGAATATGAGCCGTTCATGATTTCTTTTCTTGTGTAAATCTTGGTGGTCCTTGCTTAGTAACTGAACTATTAGAGTTGCATGACATATATATTTGGAAAGAAGTATGCACTTTATGTGTAAGCTTATGCCAGATGTTCGATGCGGATTCTATTGCTTCTCGTGCATGCTCTATTTTGTGGGACAACAGACTTTCAGTTCAAATACAATCTTGTTATTGAGGAATGATGAATTGGATCCTTGAGTAGTATTGATAGGTTAGTCTCAGTATGTTGATTGATGAGAATGCGTAAGAACGAAGTAGTTATGGCTAGTTTTCCTGGAAGTTGGCCAATTTTACTCGAATGCAAATCTTATTTAGAACGTTCAGCCACCAAAATGTTTGTCCATTTGATGTCAAATTGAATTGGCAAAAGCAGTTTGCTGAGCATAATTCAAAACTTGGTTTGTGAAGTATTTTAGGATGATTATAAATGTGGACAAGATCACAAGACTTTACAGGATGTCGTTCACTGGAAAGTTCTTGAAAATCATGTCAAACAAATGTTACTTTTCACGTATTTATCCAGTCCAATCCATGAAACAGAAGAAAAATTAGAGATTTTGTGCACAGTTTCTTCATCCTGGATATTCAACTCTTTATAATTTCTACAGGGTCCTCCAGGTACTGGCAAGACCACTAGTATATTGGCTCTTGCTCATGAGCTTTTGGGACCAATCTATAAGGAGGCTGTCTTGGAGTTAAATGCATCAGATGATAGGTAATTGAGTAGATTTAAAAACTCTTTGTTGGACATGGTTATTTCTTGCTTCTATAAAATGTTTACAAGCTTTAATGTTTTTGTGCAGAGGTATTGATGTTGTCAGAAACAAAATCAAGATGTTTGCTCAGAAGAAAGTTACTCTACCCCCTGGTCGGCACAAAATAATTATTTTGGATGAGGCTGACAGGTTAGAATTGTTATTCTGTAATTTTTGGACATCATTTTTATTCTCAGAGGTTGAAGTCATCAAAAAAACCTGGGCACTTTTCTATCTCTTCTGCACTTTTGCTATCAATTTGATTGATTCTCAGCGGTAGTAAACAATCTGTCTCTGTGGTGTTGACCTCCATTTTATGCAGTAGCTCAATCATTTTACTTTTCATTTTGGGTGTGGGAATTTTATTGCTGTGCTCAATGAATTTCTAGCATGACATCTGGAGCTCAGCAAGCACTGAGGAGGACAATGGAAATATATTCAAATTCCACTCGCTTTGCTCTTGCTTGCAACACTTCTTCTAAGATTATCGAGCCTATTCAGAGTAGATGTGCCCTGGTTCGATTTGCAAGATTATCTGACCAAGAAATTCTTGGACGCCTTATGGCTGTAGTTGCAGCAGAAAAGGTACTAGCAATCTTAATCCTTGACACACATGCTATATCTTCTAGTGCTCCTCGTGCTGCTTCTAAGTGGTTTCTTTTGACCCTTGTGTTCAACCAACAGTTCTTGTCTGTACATACAATGAGTCAGATACCATGTTATTAGACCTTAATTTGTTGCAGCACAATGAACGTCCCAGTTGTTCTGCAAAGTTTCATTCCTTTATTTGCTAATTAGTTTGGTTAAGGAGTATCCTGGTACTTATATTCTGTCTTAGAAAAATGTCTAACCAAGATTATGAACTCAAGGATAAGAACTTTTCTATATCCCTTCAGCCTTTCCAGGCATTAGGGAAGTTTCATCACTTTCATCTAATCACTTCAATATGCGTCCATCTGTGTTTTTACCAAATTGTTTACTGAAACATATTGGTGGAAGGGAGGGAAGAGATTCATGATCTATGGTGCTGCTACCTCTTGCAGGTTGCTTATGTACCCAAAGGTCTTGAAGCTATTATATTTACTGCTGATGGAGATATGAGACAGGGCTTAAATAACTTACAAGCGACATATAGTGGATTTGGTTTTGTCAACCAAGAGAATGTTTTCAAGGTTATAAGGCTCACATATTTCTTTGATATAGTAATTCGTCATTTGACAGGTCCTCTGATGATTCTATTCTCTCTTGCTGAATAGGTTTGTGACCAACCTCATCCATTGCATGTGAAGAATATGGTGCGGAATGTCCTTGAAGGGAAATTCGATGATGCATGTGCGGGTCTAAAGGCACTGTATGACCTGGGATATTCCCCCACTGATATCATAACTACCCTCTTCCGAATCATAAAGAACTACGATATGGCAGAATATGTAAAACTGGAGTTTTTGAAGGTTTGCCTATTCTAGTTCTGAAAACTTTAATCCTTGTAAGTTATTTTCTGTTTAGCACCATTTATTCTTTTCTGATGGTTAACAGGAAACTGGTTTTGCCCACATGAGGATTTGCGATGGGGTCGGTTCATATCTCCAGATGTGTGGTCTGCTGGCTAAACTATCATTGGTTCGAGAAACAGCTAAAGCTGCATGATGAGACAGACATTGAATTTCATGGTCTAACTGAGATGAGCCTCGATAGTCTTCCTTTTCATCGCGTAGTTCTTGAAAGTAGCTAACGTTCTATGCTTAGTGTTAGCCTGTCGAATTGCAAAGTTGTTACTGCAATGAGGAAAATGATTGTTGAAACTTTATGCATTTCAATTCTACAAATGTGTAAAGGCAGCATTTTAACTCTACTCTAGGAATGAACATGTAGAGAAGGATCATATCTTTCTTTTTTGATTTATAAAAGCAGATTAAGGAAAAGTTTGTGCAGGAGTTTCAACATCCTCACTGAGATTTGCTCTCAGAGTTTAGTCTAGTGGTAAGAGGCGACATGTAATGTCTGGATAAGAAGCATATCACAACTTCGAGTTTTGTCACCAAAAAAACCCTGATATTTAAATAGAGAAGCATTGGGGTGACTATCTCAGGTAAAAGTCTAAATTGTCAAAGCGTGCAGATTTATTTTTCAATTATATTCTCAATATGTCATCCCATGTGCGTTCCATCAATCTCGAATGGAGCCAAAGATTCACTATTTTTTGGTTTTTGGGTATGATGGAATAAAATAAAATGACTCTTTAAACTGTCTGCGTTTCTTTTAATTGTGATGTAGCAGTTAATCAATGCAACTTTCGACGCTCATCAAATATAGGGGTCAGATTGCGTACATCCGACTCCCCTTTATCCCGTCTGTCATCCCATGTGCGGATTTGATTTTTTTTTTCATTTTCTTCGATTTTTTTCGATTGGTAGTACTTAAAATATTTTAAAAAAATATTTGGTAGAAGTTGGTAGGTACATTAATTTAATTATTTTTTTAATGTCATATTTCAATTACCTAGTTGGGTGCTCCGTGTCTACTACGTGTGCTCCTACTGGAAACATCCATCATGATAATAATAATTGCTTTTACAAGTGGTGCCTTTTGTGATGTGTTTTTTAAATAAAATAAATATATTCATAAATAAATTTATTCATTAGTTTAATTTATTTATCTTATTTTTTAAGTTTATTTTTTCAAAAAAAATGTTTTTGTTAATTTTTACAACTAACATACCCAGTAGAATATCACAAGTGGGCTTTAACTAGGATAAAATGTACGCATATCTTATCATTATCTCATAGAGATAAAAAGACTATTTCCGAGCAACCCCCATCTCAAAAATTAAATGATGTGATTCAAATTATAAGTTAAATGATATTTTAATAAATTTTATATATTTTTAATTTAAGATTACTAATTTCAATTTATTTATTTTTTTGTTGAATTCCACATTAAATTGAAATTAGTCAAATAAATTGAAGTGCTAGAGGATTAAGAGTCAAATGGTTACATTTTTACGTACATTGTTACACATTTTTATCGTTGACTAAGAATAAATATTGAAACTATGTTATTCCTTGACTTTACTTTGCTTTCTGTTTTAATAATTGAAATTTGCTGTTAATAAATTCAAGCTGTTACCGTTCTGATCACCTAATTCTCACCTTTTTAATTTCTAGTTCTTAGATTCAAATATGAGAAATAAATGGGTAGGTTATTGGTGATTGATAAGTTACACAATTATAATTTTATTTGGTCTTAGAAAATTTTGAAAAAATGGCATCTCTTGTGATTATATACAAATTGAACTAAAAAAAATAATGATATATTCGAATATTTTTACATTTAAAAATAGCCAAATGATCAATAATAATAGACCGTAAATTTGTTGAAGTTTTTCTCGGTATGTTTAAATCCTACTTCTTTCTCACCCCAAAATTATAAGGTTCGAAAAATAATTATAATCTTTGACATGTAAATTAATTTCATATTAATCTTGTTATGATTTTTGGAGAAAGATGACAAAGTAGAAAATATGAATGAAAAACTTTGTCATATACTTTTATTAATCAAAAGTCTAATTCTAACTTTATATATATTCACACATAATAAATAAAGTTATGCATATTCCCCGCAACTAAAATATTAGACTCCTACTAAAATGAAGAAATTGGTTATTTTACTTTCTTTATAATTAAGCAACTAATTATTTAAGAAAACTATTGCAACAAATTATGCAACATCAATAATTCTGATTTTTTATTTAGTTAGGAAAAAAAAAAGAAAATTAATATGCTTTCTTCTTGTGCCATTTAACTTTTTCTAATTTGTTTTTCCTTACTATTAGTAATTCAACAATTATTTAATAATCAACCATATATAATTCTCCTTTTTCCCTTTCTGGAAAGGATATTTCAATACGAAAAAAGATAGTGCTGGTCTCAATTTTATTTCCTTCACACTATAGAATTCTAAATACATCAATGTATATAGATTATAAAGTCATATTTATTTTCTTAAAAACTATTTTTCTTATTCTTTCATATGTTCCATCTTAAGAAAAAAAAAAGTTTTCACATGAAAATTTATCACAAAAATACTACAACGACATATTCAGTGAAAATTCTACAAATGAGATGGGGAGGAAAACATATATGCAGATATTATCAATATCTCGTAGATATAGAGAAATTATTTTTTAAAAAAAAAACTATTTTTGAAACACCCAAAATTTATCGTAAAAATATTGCAAATTTATCGTCTGCCGCCCAACGGCTAGTCCGCAGCCAACTCTGCATGCCAGCCCATGCCAGCTCATGCTAGCCTGTCACCAACAGCTAGTCTGCCAGCTGACGTCAGGGACAGTCCAACAGCCATAAATGGCTAGTCCAACGGCTAGGACACCATTTGTACATGCTGGGGACTTGTATAAATAGCTTAGCACTTAGTCATTGTTAGGCATCCACAAATATACTTTCCACAATTGTATTATTGCATTGTAAAGCTTTCTCTTGAGCAATATAAAGGTTATTTTTCCTTTCCAAACTTTCTTTGTGTGTTAGCCCTTGTTCCCTTAACACGATCTTAGGCAAATAGGCTTACTAGTCGTTGTCATTATCAAGTAAATTCCGCAAGGCATCCGTTAAGGGAACGACTAGGCATCCAACCTTTCTGTATGGAGTGGAGTGCTGGCCGAATAAAAATAACCACGTTCAGAAGATGCATGTCGCAGAGATGAGGATGCTGAGATGGATGTACGGTCACACCAGAAGTGACAAGGTTAGGAATGAGGCGATTCGAGAGAAATTGGAGGTGGCACTGGTGGAGCATAAAATAAGGGAATCGAGACTGTGGTGGTTCGGTTATGTGCAAAGACGGGGTATCGACGCTCCTGTTAGGAGGTGCGAGAGGTTGGTTGTGGGAGATACTCGGAGGGGTAGAGGTAGACCTAAGAAGTACTGGGGGGAGGTGATTAGAAAGGACATGGCGGATCTAGACCTCACTGAAGACATGACCTTAGATAGAAAGATGTGGAGGGTGCGAATTAGAGTTGCAGGCTAAGTTCTCCCCCTCTTTTTCCTTACTAGTCTTCTCCTTCGCCATCTTCCTCTTCTTTTCTTTATTAGCATTTGCATCATTTTTACTAATATTAGTCCTTTTTCTTTTAATTCTCTGGCGTATATGTGTTAGTTTTAGTATAGTTAATTCCTGTCACGTGCTTTGTCTGGTTCGTCGCTCCTGTTATTTTTATCATATCTAGTCTTTCTATTTTTGGGTTTTGTGCTGAGGGTTTTAGGAAACAGTCTCTCTACTTCTATGAGGTAGCGATAAGGTCTGCGTACGATTTACCCTCCCCAGACCCCACTTGTGGGATATCACCGAGTATGTTGTTGTTGTTGTTATTCCCACTATGATTTGAAATGAGAACTTAGAATTAAATATGTTCATTTATTTTTTAAAAAATATGTTATGACATGACATATGTGGTGAAAACAAAATATCAACTATCTTAGGTAGAACTTAGCTATCAAAACCTTACTTTTTTCTTCAAATTGTCTATACATGTATCTTTATTTAGTTATTTATCTTTACCTTCACATTTTGCTAACAAAAAAACATGTTTTTCTGTTTATATATTTATATGTATAAAAAGTAAAATGACAGGAGAAAGGGATTTCCATTGAATGAAGAGTACAATTATTTTTGAAATGTGAAAATTGAGAGATTAAAGTCAACATTGTATTTTTATACTACAAAAAGATCAACTACTTTGTCAATTTTCTAAGTTAATTTAAATTTATTTTTTTTAGTGTTCCAACAAATTTACTTGAGAATACTGGTTAAAGGATAGAGGAATCTTAATTATCAAAACTCCACTGTATTTCATATTTCCTCCGAGGCATTTCTTTTTGGTCTGTCTAAAAAACGTAGCTTATTGTAATTAAATTTTTTTTAATAAAATTATTTATAATCATATAAATATCTATAGGTAATTTTACATCACAAGTTCAAAAGACTCTTTTTTAAATATCATATTAAGTTAAATAGTATTAAATAAAATAAAATAACAGAAGTATATTAGTTAGATTATGAATATTTTATAAAACTCTAAAAGAACTATACTAATTTATATTGTAATACACTTCTATGTATCTTCAAATATGTAAAATTTATCTCAAATCGCGTTTGAGAGATTAAATTGGCTACTCTAATATAGACATTCACAAAGTATTTTATCTCAAAAAATGAAAATGGAAATTTTTTTAAGAGACTTTGGACATATAATTTTTCTTCTCTTTTTTTTTTTTACGTTTTCAAAATCTTTCTTGAAATAATATCAACAATAACAATAATAATATACACAAAAATAATCACACATGACAGAATGTATGAAACCTTACTTCTATATCAAAGAAATAGAGAAAAAAATTCAAAAGACCCTCGACTTAAATAATATATATTAAAGCGATGTGAAATGGAATAAATATTCTTACTTTGTTAAATAATTCACAATTCACAAACTTTAAAAAATGAACCAGCTTCATTACAGGAAAAATATTTTCTAAATCAATAAATATTTTCAATTATCAATTTTTCATTAGTTTGTGTAATTGAAGCTTTTCATATCCGATCTCTATTAATCAATTTACAAAATTCTAATTGTTTTAAACAAAATTTATGTCCAAATAAAACTTTAACTTAAAGAAAAAAACTATGAACACATACTTACTCTTTCTATTCACTTTTACTTGTCACTATTTTATTTGTCGAGGTCAACTTGACTAAAATTCAAAGTTAAATTGAAATAACTAAATTTAATATCTAAAATATAAAATTTAGATAGTTGAAACTTATACGAAAAATGCTATAAATTGTAATTCTTCTCATATTAATATGATGAAAATATTCATTTCAAAATGTTCAATACTCTTATAATTTAATCTTGATAAGTAAACAACAACAACATATCCAGTATAATCTCACAAGTGAAGTTTGAGAAGGATAGAATGTACGCACACCTTACCACTACTATAAAGGCAGAGAGACTACTTTATGAAAATCTTGATAAGTAAAATACTTGACAAATAAAATGGAAGAAGGGTATTGTTTTTAGGTGGTTGAAAAGGAGATTGGTGAAAAGGAAAAATGATAAATTCATAAACCTTTTTGGCTATCTATATCCAACAAATAATAATAATTTAATCCAAATAAGCTCTCCTTGTTCTACCAAACTTAAATAACACAGAGAAGCAAACAAATCCTTATAGCAATAAAAATGATGTTCTCCACCGCGTATTCCTGTCTGAAAGATACTTCCCAGCTGTTATAAATCCTCACAACCCCTAAAGATCTTCTCTTTTACACTTCCAATTCTCCCCAATTTCTTCAAAATTCACTTCTAAAGCCTTCTTCATCTCTGCTTCCAAGCTACTTCAAACCCACCCCAAACACATAATATAAATACCCTTCCAAGAAATTCTTGATTTGGTTAAGTTTTTTTTGAATTCAAGAATGATGGGTAACAGAGATCTGGAGAGGGGAGGTGGAACAAAACCAAGAAATGGGAGTTACAATCCACCCCCTCCATCAGCACCTTACTATGTGGAAACTTCTGAATCACAGTGGACATCTTGGCTTGTCCCTATGATTGTTGTGGCCAATGTAGCTATGTTTATTGTCATCATGTTTGTTAACAATTGCCCAAGTAATATCAATAATTTTGGCAGAGGTCGCCAGTGTGTTGCTAGGTTTCTTGGGAGGCTTTCTTTTCAACCCCTTCAAGATAATCCACTTTTTGGACCCTCTTCTTCCACGTAAAGTTTTTACCTTTTTGTTGGCCTAATTTTTGTAATGATTGTTCTCTTTATGGATTTTGATGTTTATTGGTCTTCCTGATTTGATTGTGTTATCTAGTATACATACTTATGGAGGATGAAGTTTCCGGATAATTTGGTGTAGGTTTAGTGTGGTAATATGGATTCTTGATTTCTATGGTTTTGTTAGTCAGCTAAGCTTCTCAAGAAAAGGAAAAAGATTGAATTTTTATTGAATTTCTCTAGCTTTTAAGCTACAACAACCATGGGCGGAGCTACATTCATCCAAGCATGATCAGAGGAACACTATTTGTCGAAAAACTTTTTTGAATATATAGGTTAAATATAGATATTTTGATATATATATCAATTGTTGAATAGCCTGATATAAAAATCACTCATTCATGTTCTAAAAGTACGAACACCCTTGATAAAAATGCTGACTCTGTCACTGACAACAACAATATACTAGTCATACCCAATGTAATTTCAGGATAAATGTATGCAGACAACAACAATATACTAGTAATACCCAATGTAATTTCAGGATAAATGTATGCAGACGTTACTGCTTATCTATGTGGGGTAGAAAGGTGGTTTCAGATAAATGGAAACACTGTTGTGGGGTAGAGAGGCTTTTTAAGTTGATTGCATTAATTCATAGAAGGAAATATTGTTGGTTTTTAGTAAAACAATGACTATCTAGGATTAATTTGTGCCTGATTTGTGAGTCAATTACTCTCTTGTATTTCTTGTCTTGTTTAAGCAATGACATTTTCAGCTGGCAGAAGTGGATTTAGGATTTGGATTTTATGGTTAGGAGTTTGATATTATATCACAGCCATTTGATTTAAAGGGTATTAAATCTATTACAAGAGCTTATTCATTGTATTTTATTTGACATGTATGTGGTCGGAGCAAAAATTGCTGGATTTGGATGAACCATAACTCCTACAATAAATATGCCCATCTGATCAGAGTTTCTAATATTTCTCTTTGCCCATTCATTCATCTGATATTGTTATAAGGTTTTAAAATTGGGGGTCTTAGGAGGCCAAACATAGTTTGAAGACTGCAATATTGCCAGCTTAATTGCTAATCAATTCTGCTAATATTTAGAACTCTCGTCTCAAGCATGCTTTTTGACATCTGGAATTTGCTTCCTAACTCCTAATTGAGCTTATTAGTGGCCTTTTAGTATTATTCCAGGATTTTTTCCTTTCTATTGTTGCAACGATGCTGTTTGTGGATCAAGAATATTTTGATTGCCTTTTAACTTGTTAATGCTAATGCTTTTCCAATTGTGTCAAGTTGCATATAGTGGTTGTAACATCTTGAAAGTTTTCTTTGATTAGTGAATCCTATTGTTATTACGCTGTTTGGACTTCTGCTGATAAATGAACCCACTCATATATGAAAATCTAGGCAAGATAAGCCATAGATATAGATGTAGCCAAATGCTCAATCCGAGATGATGGCAATAAACATGATAGTATCACAAGAATGGTCTGATATGCGCACTTGTTGTTGTCATGCCAATGTTAAATAGATTTAGATTGCTTTTGGCTTTTGGAGTTCAAATCACCACATTAAAATGGAGTAATTGGGCATGAAATAGTAGCAAATTTGTTTGTTTCCTAATCTATTATGAAACGCTTTCTCTCTTTCCTTACACCTCCAAACCAAACCTTTTTCCATTGTGATAGAGAAGAATTGCATTTTGGAGCTGTGAACTTACTGACAGTTAGATGGACAAACATTTATCAACCCCTTGGTAAACTTTACAAAATTTGGCACATTTTAAGAGAGTTCTTTTGACAGAAACTTAACAGCAACCTCTAATGGAGTATTCCCTATCGCCATCGTAAGATGTTCATGGAGGGAATTGGTCAGTTTTTTCTTTTACCTGGTCATTTTGAAGATAAGTAGATCCCTTGGGAATAGCGTCTGTGATGCAATATTTGTTCCTATATTGGTTCCGTTGAATATCAAGTCTTCTGGAGTTAAATGGGGTGAATGTGCTGTAGCAAACGCCCATCTTATGGCTATGTCACATACTAATGTCACTCATGTTGGAAAGATAAATAAAATGAAATAGAAACCGAAAGAAAAGAAATGGAATACAGACAGACGGATAAATGAACTACTAGATATTCATTCTTCCTTCTACTTGTGCAGACTGCAAAAATTGGGAGCTCTAGAATGGGAGAAAGTAGTGCATGGACATCAGGGCTGGAGACTTTTCACGTGTATCTGGTTACATGCTGGTGTCATTCATCTGCTTGCCAACATGTTGAGTTTGGTTTTCATCGGAATTCGCCTTGAGCAGCAGTTTGGATTTGGTACAGTTCTCCTCCCTGTGCCCTCAAATCTTTGTTTACGTTCTTTTGGATAACTATGATGGTACGAATGCTTTCGTTA
This sequence comes from Solanum ossicruentum, assembly GCA_025774065.1. Classification (NCBI taxonomy): domain Eukaryota; kingdom Viridiplantae; phylum Streptophyta; class Magnoliopsida; order Solanales; family Solanaceae; genus Solanum; species Solanum ossicruentum. The sequence continues at coordinate 22,506,141 of JAOTQR010000100.1, read as the reverse complement.
TGCCTAAGCAAGCCATTCTGTTTTCCTCTAAAATTGTGCCCTGTGTCTGGCATCAACGAGTTTGTTTGTCATTCCAGGGCATCTGCTTAAATTGAAGTACTGTGTTTTACTTGCAATCCTCTTTAACATCAATAATTTTATTCACGCATTTGTGAAATCAAACTCCGCCTTATATTTTCTTAACGTTGAACTGACGAGTCTCCTAAATTCAATTGTTGTTCTTATATATATGTCTTCTGTTACTTACCATTCTCAAATGTTACGTGCAGTCCGGGTTGGGATTATCTACCTTTTGTCAGGAATTGGTGGGAGTGTTCTTTCTTGTCTGTTCATTCAACGTAGCATTTCCGTTGGAGCGTCTGGTGCTCTATTTGGACTTCTTGGAGCAATGTTATCGGAGCTGCTTACTAACTGGAGTATATATACCAATAAGGTATATACTCTGCTGTTGCACTGTTTTTTTTAAAATTATTATTACTAGTGTTATTCTTTCCCCTGTTGAGGGGAGGATATTCGTTTCATTTTATAACACGTTCTAAGTACTTAATTCTGGTACTAATTATCCTCATTTGTGTACAGGCTGCAGCTCTTGTCACTCTTATTATCATCATCGCGATAAACTTAGCTGTTGGTCTTCTTCCTCACGTCGATAACTATGCCCATATTGGAGGTTTCATGAGTGGCTTTCTTCTTGGCTTTGTTCTGCTACTACGACCTCAGTTTGGTTGGCTCGAAAGGCAACATCTTCCAGCTGAAGGTCGTCTCAAGTCCAAGTTCAAAGCTTACCAATACATCCTCCTCCTGATTGCCTCAATTTTGTTGATTGTCGGGTAAGCTCTATCTCCGCTACACCCTATCCTACATTGGCCTTTCTAAAAAAAGAAGTCACATAGGTTGGTTAATTATTATTTTGTGACGAGGGTTCCCAGGAAACGGTCTCTCTACTTCTATGAGGTAGTGGTAAAATCTGCATACATTCTACCCTCCTCATACCCACTTGTGGGATTGCATTGGGTATGTTGTTGTTATAAATCAATCGTCCATCAGGAACAGATGTTGAGTACACTAACTATAATCTGCATACAGAGACGGATTCAAAATTCTAAGTCAATCAGTCCTAAGAACATGTCACCCACTATTCCTTTGCAACTATGGCTGTTGACTCGCTATGTAAATATATATATTCGCGCCATATATAACCTTGTAACTCCATTTGTGTTACTACTAATAAAGTTCAAACAATCTTTTTACATCGTCAGTGTATATACATGTATATTACGAGCCAATAATTTCGTTTTTTTCCCTTTCTGCAGATTCACAGTGGGATTGGTGATGCTATTTAGAGGTGTGAAGGCAAATGAGCATTGCGATTGGTGTCGTTATTTAAGCTGTTTGCGTACATCAAGATGGAGCTGTGAAAATTAACTGAAGAGCTTTATGATTTTATTAATTCTGTTACTCTTTCTTTTTATAATGTAGTTCATATGTTATTATTACTTTTGACATGTATAGTGACTGTTGGTTTTGTGGTATGGATTATAATATTACATAAGATAATGTAAATCTCTTTAACTATTTTGCATTGGATCTATATTCTTTATGTAAAAAAAGGTAGCAAAAATATATAAAATATTTTACCTCTTTGGAAGGTTTTCAGAAAAATCTTTCCCAAAATTCAATTCGTATCTACTATCAAGTATGTAGAGTTGTGTTATATAAGACACCGTTTCAAAACTGGAATAAGCTTGTTTTCGTTGATGTGTCTATTTCACATTTGTACAATTTTTAATAAAATTTATTTTTTTAATCTATTTTAATTTAATTAGTGTATAATATTTCAAAATTATAGACTTCGCTTTAGCTATGACAATATCTTTAATTCTAACTGTGTTTTTTAACATTTTTTCTTAAATTTTTCATTTGATGTTCAATATTTACATCGATATTCGACATTTACATCAAAATTTAATTATATTTGAATCCGTGCCACGTAAGACCCCATTTGGAAAAAACACTCCCTACGATGATATTTAGGACCTTTTCGGGTAAAATATCAACAATAAATGATGAATAATATGCACTCCCTACAATGATATTTATGACCTTTTCCGGTAAAATATCAAACAATAAATGATGAATAATATGTTAATCATGAGTATCTTAATGGATTTTCATGTTTGATTTGTGCTGACAAAATTACTCCCTCCATCCTATTTTATGTGATATCTTTTTCTTAATTTTATTTTATATGACATTTTTTTTAATCTGTTTCAAAAAGAATTTCATCTTATTTAAATTAGAAATAATATTACGTTAAAATTACTCTTTTACCCTTAATAAAATGATTTTGAACTATACAAATATTTATAGACAATTTTAAATCACAAGTTTCAAAAAATTTCTTTTTTTCTTAAACATCATGTCAGATCAAATGATGATACATAAAATGAGAAAAAAATACTTATATAATATACTTTAAAATAAAAATTTCATATCATTTATTTAACATTTAAAAATTTTACTGTCATTTATTTTTAATTATAGTATTTTTGTTGGAGATAATTTTGAAGGCTTGAATATATAGGCACCGACTTTATCAATTACTCCCGCGCTCCCGTCAAAGGAAAATAATCATAATCACACGTATTGAACAGCGAAAAATAACCCAGAAAAACAGTGCCATGTCATCAAAATCACACCAATGAAGATGTGATTATTTTATTATTACAACGATCGAGTTTACAAGAACTAGATCTTTTATTATCAGATACATATAGTACACTGAGCATCCATCATAAGACTACATATATATAATTTGCATATTCATTGCAAATTAACATGTCTTATATATAACTAAAAGTAGCTGAGAGCTGTTCGGATCTCACATCTCTGTGGGCTAATTCTGCATAAACCAGGCAAAAACTGTGCAGTCTGCAGCATCTCCTGCCTCTGTCTTCCTTGGAATCGGCCTTGCTGTTCCTCCTGTTGGACCACTTGCCTCAGTCCCTCGCAGCGGCACTGCGGATCTTGTATCTGTTCCAGCTGATTGCAGCATTGTTGAGCCTCCCGCGGGATTTGTTGGTCAGATTGGGCCTTCTCTCGAATGAACTGTTGGCATGCACGTAACTGCTGTGCCTGAACAGCAGGAAAGACTTTTGAAATTTGTAAATATAAGACAAAAGTACCAAGCTGAGATTTCACGAGTTAAATAAGAAAGGGTGAAATTTCATAATTGGAGTTTGAAAGGGTTTGGAGAGGATAAAAAGTAGGTAAAACTTATCACCTACCACTATCTCATGAAAATATAGATTGATAGAGAGGTTGTTTCTAAAAATAACTCGACTCAGAAATTGTATGTTTAATTTGAATTCACGATCAAAATAAACAAGTGTAACTTTTGAAATTGAAAGTATGCCATATAAATTAAAACAAAAATAGAAAGAATAATAGTATAAAACCCGTCATTTTCCTGTGAAAAAATATTGTTCACTCATTTTTTTCTACAAGAATGATTTGATTAGACTTGATAAAGAATTTAAACAATTAAAATTGTGTTAAATATATTAAAATCCCCTTTCAATTATGTTAAATATATCAAACTCCCCTTTTAATCTTGTGACACGACCACGTTCAAAATTAAAATAAACAAGACTAGAGAAATGCTGGCAGCTTTATGTATATCAACTACAGAATTCCACAAGAAAAAAAAAACAATTTATGTATATCAACAACAACAACATTCCTGGGAAAATCCCACTAGTAAGATCTAAAAAGGAAAAAATATACGTAAACTTTATCACTATCTCATAAAGTCTTTGGGAGGAAAAAATATACACAAACTTTACCACCACCTGATAGAGACAAAAAGACTATTTTTAAAAAATCCTAAGCTCAAATAGCATAGAAAATAAAAGAAAATTACCTGCTGAAGTTGCTGCTGGCAGCTTTGAGACCGAGGGTTCTCAACATCTTCAGCAATGGTGATGGTCATGATACGTGAGCTACAAACTGTGGCTGCCATAAAAACGACTACTAAAGAAATGGCTCCAATAATCATCACTCTACCCATGATGATATTAATTTAGTACTACTCTTTTTTTTTTGGGGATGATTAAAGGAAAAGATGTTGGATATTGTTCTATGGAAAGCAATGAATTGAATTTATAGGGGATTAAAAGGGTTGCATGTTAAGTACGTGGCTTATGAAACTTTATTGATTTTGGCAGGTGGATATATGATGTCTTCATCTGCATGTTTTTATGTCTTTTATATTCCTTGCTTCCACGTAAGATAAGGAGGCGGAGAATCGGGTAAAGTTGACGGTTCATTAAAAAAATTATATTTTCTCCGTCTCTGTCTCATCTGACGCCATATCAATTGGCACGATATTTAAGAAAAAAAAATATTTTTAAAATTGATCATCTAAAATCATTCATAAATATTTATATAGTTAAAAATCAGAGATAATTATACTGAAAAACGCTTCAGTAAAAATAATTACAAAAAAATAAGTCTTTGTTGTATAGTCAGTGTATATTGCGTACCATAATGTATGTTGTATAGTTAGTGTATACTTTCTTTGACAAACTATATTGTATAATCATGTATAGTTTTTTGAGCTATTTTTCATGTAAATACAACATGAGCTGTATTTTTTATAAATTAATTAATTTTTTGTATATATTTGAAATTATCACTCAAAATCATTATAGTAAAGGTAAAAAGTAAATTTTAAAAATAAATTATTTCTAATTATAGTAATGTTACATTCTTATTGGGACGGACTAAAAAGGAAAGGATTCCACATGAAATAAGGAAGGAGCAATGTTTATATATGGTTAAAAATATTTTTTGTGTAAATATAGTAAGTATTGATTTAACTTTTTTATGTGACCAACTTAGGTTGTCATGCAATGATAGAACTACATTTTTAATCAGGAGTTTCGAATTAAAAATCTTATTGGAGGTGCCACTTTCGAATAAACCTTACAATGTGAATTTCAAATTTAGTCAAAGCAAGCTCATTGAACAAGGATTTGTTTTTTTAAAAAAGAATGAAGTTCTTTTTATGTGTTTAATTACCCATTTACCCCCCCTAAACAATAGCAATAGCACAAATCCTAAGCTACGGCACGTGAAAGAATGGTTCCATAAAAAATGGGCGTGGAAGCTCGACTGATAAGGAGAGGGGTTCAAGAAGCAGCTCGAACGAAGTGAGAGGTGCGCAGCCTTGCTCGACTGATAAGGAGAGGGGAGAAAGAAGCAACTCGACTGAAAGGAGAGGAGGACTGCTTTTTTGTTTAATTAATAATTGTCAATAAAAGTAATTCATTGTATTATAAATTCTCTTAGCGAAATTTTTTATTTTGTCACGTAAGTGAAAAGATCCATAACACTCTTTAAAGATAAATTAATAATCAATTTGTTTGTTTGGAAATTAGAAACTGACTTTGGAGCTGTATAGAAAATGTCGCTAGTATTTTGCTTACTTTGGTTTCCTCGTCAAATTGAACACTTGGAGACATTGTATATTTAGATACAAAATTAAGAAAGGAATAAAGGTTTTTTTAAAATTGTAATTTTAATAAAATCATATTGAGTATAAATTAACAATACACTTTTAAAATTAACTAAATATTAAAACAGACATATACTTTTCTAAATAGATTAAAAAAGCATGTCACACACACACATATATGTGTATACACACACACATCACTTATTAAGCATTTGTTTCTTAAGATTTGAATTTAATTATCAAGCAATGTGTTTGCTTTGTCTGTTACAATCATTTTTTATGAATCTCACTAATATTTGCAATAAAATTTTAATATTATTAAAATATCTATTTAAAAGTTTATACAAAAATGATACTAACTTCATTTATTTATTGAAATTGTTATAAGTCATCCATCATCATTATCAATTATCACCGTCTATTTATACTCACCAATTGCTTTCCATTATCAATTACCATCATGAT
>JAOTQR010000100.1:22488664-22500058 GCA_025774065.1 Solanum ossicruentum | reverse complement strand
TATATATAACCACCAATTACAATCTCACTATAATCAATCATCATCGCTCCATTATCACCATTAATCATAATTAGCATAACAATTCACTATTGTCAATTACTAAATTTAATCGTCACCAAACTAAACACCTTGTATAATATAATTATCATCATCATATTGATCGATTCGATTTAATTTTAAAATTTATTGATTTAATTTATTAATTATCAATTTATAAATATATCAAATCGTTATAGAATCATTAAAATAATAGTTGATGGATAATTAATCATTATCGACTCAATCATTAAAATTTAACACAAAATTTTCTTCGTTAAAACTTACTCTGACAAATCAAATGAACCATAATAGATTGCATTTATTCAAAACAAACACCTTCACATTGTAAAATAATTAAGAATTCAAGACAAACAAAAATAAAAATATAAAATTGTCAAAAACTCTCTATGACATATAATATAAATGTAAATATTTACTTTACTATCAAATTATTAATTAACTTAGAAAAATCCTAAAATTGTTAAACATTGTTAATTCAATAATTAAAAAATTTAAACAATTATTGAAACGACAAAAATCAATGTATTTAAACCCCATCACTATCGATAACACCATCATCATTCACTACAAAGTACAAATTAACCATAACCAACTCACCATTACCATAATTAACAACCATCAATCACACCAACAACCAGGATTATCACCGTCAAGTTTATTCCACTAATAGAGATTTATTCGTTCTAACTTCAATAGCATCAAATTTATTATTCTGTTCACAACACTTTTTGATAAATAAAAAATAATAATTAACTATTTTTTCATATTTTACTCTCAACATTAATTATTTATATTGTCTAAATCATTTTTCAATTAATAAAAATAAAGTGATAAAACAGTTGAACGTACCAAACCAAGTCCAACATATTTCAATTAATAAAAATAAAGTGATAAAATAGTTGAACGTACCAAACCAAGTCCAACATATTAGTAGAGGGAAACGAAAGTACAAACATATTATTAATTACGTACTCAAAAACATTACGAGCACACATGGTAATTAATTAAGCACAACACACGAATAAGGTGATAAATTATTCATTACTCATTTTATTTTTATTACAATAATAAAAAAGCAAGCTAACTCAAGCTAGCTATTTCATTTGCCTCTTCATTAATTAGAATAAAGAGCGACCGATTGGAATATTTTGGCATTGTTGAGGGCTTATGCGGCATAAAGCAGGAAGTTGCTGTGCAGTCTTGAAAGCCTCGCGCATTTCTCTTCCCTGCATTTCTCCTCTTTGTTGTTGCTGCTGCACCACTTGCTTTATTCCCTCGCACCGGCATTGCTCATCTTGGATTTGTTCCAACTCCTCACAACATCTGTTCAAAATAAAACAGCTCTGTTTTAAAAAGAATGATTCATTTCTTTATTTCGTAAAATTTTACTTTTTTAACTTTTTACCAGATATATATAAGACTTAAAAAATTAAAAATCATTTTTAATATATTTATTTTAAATTTAATTTAAGATCACAAAATTTAAACAAAGTTTACCTCGAATCAAAGAACTAGATTATTTCCATGGATAGGAAGAGAGTATATGAGTAGAGGCTGAACCAACATTTTTTGTTTATGAATTCTGGTATCGTGATTATAGTAAATTTTAAGTTGGATTCTTAGTATGTTATTTATACATTAAGAATAAGGATTTCAAATTAAAGTTATTGAGTTCGACTAAAACTCAACTGACGATTCATAGTTTGAATCTTTCTAGATAGTTGTTCTTTAATTATGATTCATATAATTAATAGTTTAAGAATTGAGGTAATTCGATATTTGTGAGTTGTACGCTAGTATGTTCCTTAGACTATTTTATTTTATCTCTTAGTTTAATTGAAAATAAGATAAAGATTTCTAAATTTTATAATCTTGAATTAAAAACGTAATCTTGTGATAATATATGTAAAAATTAAAATAAAATATTGCATACTTAAAAAAAAAGTTACTTACACACTAAGTGCCAATACTTCTATAAGTTGTGACGTATATATTAATTAAAAAGCCATAAGTTAATTAGAACTTCTGATTTATTTTTATATAAGATAACTCATTTTTTATTTCATGTAAAATAAGATCACTCATTTTTAATTCATCTGATTAGAGAGACTCTTCAAGGGAGTGACAAAAAAAAATATCGATACCTTTTTATTTTAAAAGTAGCTTTTTTATTTTATATCTTAAATAATAAGATAACTCATAACCAAACAAATATTCATACTTCTATTTAAATTAAAACCAAAAATTCCAAATATCTTTTCTTCAACATTTCGCCATACCTGTCGATAGAAAACAATATTATTATAAAGAGATGTAACGATATAATTAAATATAATCTTTCGATATCAATTAAATACCTTGGGAATGATTGGCGCCAGTCTCCACCTTGTTGGTCCATAAATATTTCCTGTTCCTCAGTAAATTTAGTACTTTGTCTTAAATACTCTTGACAAGAACGTAAGTTCTGTGCCCTTTGCATTTCCTGCTGGCAACGTTGTGACATTTGTTCCCTGGGATTTTCAGACATGGTAATTGTTGTAGTACGAAAGGTAGAACCCCTCACTGAAATAAAAAGTAAGGCTAAGCAAATTGATACAAATGTTATTACTTTACCCATAATTTCTTTTTAAAATGAAAATGTTGGTTTTGGTGTATAGCGTTTGTGAATTTTATAGGGGATTGAAAGGGGTTGCATGTTAAATACGTGGCTAAGGAAATTTTATTGGTTTTGGCATGTGGATAGTATATGTTTTGCATGTTGGATAGGTGTAATTTTTTTGCTTCCACGTTACTCTTTTTTTTTATTATTTTTATTTTTGGGTTGAAGAGCCGTGAATATATGTTAGGTCCATTGGATTAATCTGATCTAATTCGTGATTTAGCAGTGTTGGGTTATGATTTTTGGAGTCTATTTAAAAATAGATTTTTTAGCCTGATCTGAATAAGTTTGCTAATTTGTAGGGCTTTCGCAATATGACTTGGGCTAATCCGTGGGTCAAATTAAAAAAAAATAAAAATAAAAATAAAATAGAGTATTAAAAATAATAAGAATCCAAACTCAAAATTTATTTAAAATTTTTAAATATTAAAATTTAGATACAAATTATATTTTTATAATATGTACTCCCTTTATCCATCTTTACTTGTCTTTTATTGATATAACACATAGATTAAGAAACGGTAAATAATACGAGCAATTTTACTAAATCACCTTTTGGAGATAGCAATTATAATGTCTTGGAAAATGTAACAAGAAAATAACTACTATAATTAATGATAAAGGATATATTAAGTTCGAAATTATCTTTTGATTTCATGAACTAGACAGTGGAGAAATAAAGATGATCGGAGGGAGTAATAATAACACTATTACTATATCATATTGTCCAGTTGCTATTTATTTTAATATGTTTAAATTATTAAAAAATATAAGAATAAAAATATGGAACCCTACAAGGCCCGTGATCCACATACAAATAAATTGAACTAGCTATTTTTTTAGCCCATAAAAAATGAGGGTTAATCCACTCTCACCTGTTAAATTTCAAGGCGCATAAAAGCTAGCTCAAATGAGGTGAGCGACAGCTTTGATTTTATATTTTCCCTTATTATAATCAAAAGCTAACCAATTTTGTTTGTATATAGTAAGTGAATTTTGGAAGTTACACATACCATGCTTCAGCCCCCTTTATGTTCATCTATTTTAGTTTATTTGTTAATTTTGATTTGATATTCTTAAATCTTGTAATTTTGAATCAAAATACTGTCATATGAAAAGTTAATATTAAGGATTTGTCAAAAAAAGAAAAACGAACATTCTTTATGATTACCAGGAAAAGTAAGGCCAAAAGAAATTGAATCAAAAGAAAGTATATTTTTTTATTTATTGAGTTATCAGATATATTTATTTATTACTATAAAAAATGAAATTTGGATTGAAAGTTATGTGTTTATGATTAAATATTTGCAGATATTTAATGCCTGTAGGAATTAACTAATTGTAAGTATTAATTTATAAACTCTAATAAGCAGTTGATTATTTGGTAAAAAAATTATAAATTATTATTTTTTGTTAGAATGATTAAAATACGTTTCCACAAAAGAAATGCAACATATAAGAAGTATTGTTTTCCACAAAAAAATAAATGGCGCGCCCGGACTCGAACCGGAGAGACCTTCAGTGTGTTAGATTGACTTGGTAACCAACTTTTACTACGGCACCTTCTTGTTCAAGGTGATAATGTTGTTCTTTGTATTCATTGTTGATGAATAGACTAAGTTTGAGGAATAAATAGTTTCGGGATTAATTATTTTTTGTAATATTATTCTTATTTCACATTAAGAACTAAGTTGCACAACCTCTTCACTTTTAATATCAAAAATATATTATTTTTTGTGAATCGAACACGCACCTGTTGACATTTTAAAAGAGTCCAAGCTACATAAATTAAGAATGAATAATTAATTTCGAGATAACTCGTTTCCTACCAAATGTGATCTAGCCTATTAGAGCAAATAGGTTCTTTATCACTAATCTAAGATTACACAAGAAACAAACAGAGTTCAAAAAGATTAGTACTCAGAGAGCCAAAAATGAAGAAAAAACAGAAATTTAAGAGGAGTGAGTATGACTTTTTAGCTGCCACAACCACTGCAATATTTTAGTAGTGTTGTCTATTCAATTCAACTATTCACCATTGTTGTATATAATATATGTTTTGAATTTTTAAAGTCAAAATGGACATGTTTGTCTCCAATAGAATACAAGAACCAGTACTTACTCAATATGTCAAAGATTATGTTCCCTAACTACTGATCTTTTTTAATTATTTTTTTTCTTGCAAGCTATCCCAATTTGAGAGTATAGGCACAGTTAAACTCACTGGTGAAATGAACATCTTTCATTGAAAATTTTTTTTTCGAATATATAGTTTAAATATAGATATTTTGATATATATATCAATTGTTGAACACTCTTGATACAAAAATTATTGATCCATATTCTAAAAGTATGAACATGCTTGATGAAAATGCTGGCTCCACCAGTGAAAGTACGCATCTAAAATCATAAAGAGTCAAATCTAGACTATCTTACCATCTAAAAGACATAAAGAGTCAAGTCTAGACTATCTTATCTAATGCCTGCAGCATAAAGTATAAAAAGTTCAAAATTTTAAAAATTTATAGTTGTTGGTTGAAATATGAAGTAGGACATATACTTGTATGTGTAGTTAAGAGAGGCTGAAAATAGAGAGCAAAGGTGCGTAAGCAGACCGGCAGATGAAATGACCATAAAAATCTGCCCTACTTTTATTAAAACTTAGAATCATCCACCCCTATCATGGTGCTTCTCAATTTTCTTGTCTCAGAGCGATAAAATTAGCTTATGAAATTGTAATATTTAGATAATTATTTATGATCGATTAATATGTTTATTCATTCATTTTGATCTGTCCAAATTGAACTATCTAAAAATTAGAACAATATGAAAAATTGATTTAGTAGAAACGAAATAACTTATTTTTATTTGATATATTATATATAATTATATTGTAAAGAAGGAAAATGTTATTATTTTTTTTTACATATTTACTTGAGTTGAGAGTCTATTGAAAGAATTTATCTACCTGCACAAAGCAGGAACAAGACTTCATATGCTTTACTCTCTCTAGATACAACTTGTGGAAATACACATAACATATTGTTGTTGTTATAGACAATTGACAAGAACATAAAAAAAAGACAAGTTCGACGCACTAAAGCTCCTTCTATGTTCAAGATCCGGGGAATAGTCCGATCATAAGGATCTATTGTACTCAGTCTAACTTTACAGTTCTATCAAAAGACTGTTTTCAAGACTTGAATCGATGATCATCTGATCACACGACAACAATTTTAGTAGTTACCCAAAGGGTCCCCAATTGACAAGAACATTGAGAAAGAAATTAAACTATATAACTATTGGATGTTTAAGATAGTATTAAATCCTGCTTTTAGTTGACCAATTGAGTCGGGGTCTCCATATATGATTTAAACAATAAAAAAAGCTAATGTAGAGGTGGAGTTAGGTTCCAAAATTGCATATTAGAAAAATAAAAAATAAAAAAGGATTACGTACATGGCAAATTGTAAAGAGATTATGTCAAAAAATCCCATGATTGGCACTTTTTATTTTTGCCCACTTTTAATATATCCAGCTACTACTAAACTTTTTGTTACATCAAAATGATCAAGATGGTCCCAAAAGCCACACCTTATCTATTCACACTGTTATTATTTGTGGACCCATAAATATCATGTTTAAATTTACAATGACAAAGATCCTCCTGGGAAATTGTAAGATTTGCTTAAATATAGAGTGTCAGACTACCAGTATTGATTTCTTTAAAATTTATTTTTTATTTTGGTTTCAATCAGTGCTGAATTCAGTTCATGTTGGAGGGTTGAATCATTCAAAAAAATTCAAGAAAAAGTTGAACTGTTAAGTATATTTTGTAATTTGGGAGTTGAAAAATGAAGGGCTTTATGAATATTAGAGATTGCTTTAGATCATATGAGAATTCCCAAAAAAACAATTTTATCTTTGTAAGATAATAATATTTGCATACATTCTACCTTTTTCAAATCTCACTTATGAATTTTTTTTTTTGGTATGTTGTTATTGCTTCACAGTATACAACTAAAATAGTGATTTTCTTTTCATTTTTCTGGTATCCCCCAATAGAACTAGCTAATTTGGATTCACACTGAAAAGTCCTGCGTTGGAAGACAAAGCACTCTTAACAAAGACATCTCCACACTGAGGGTGACTCAAACCTGAGATTTCCGATTAATAATGAAAAAGGTGTAATATCAAACAATTTTCATACCAAAGAGATTGCATTCCTTTTCAGACATAAAATGCTTCACATTAGCTTCATGGTCCAAACAAAAGACAATAGATATGCATAAACAGCTACATTTGGTTAGTTCAACTACAATAGCTACTTAATATCTGTGTCGAAGGCCGCCACTGTATCCAGATGGATCTGCTCTGATAACAGGCATTCCAAGCCGGTCCAATCGACCAGAACCAGGATAAGCTTTACCAGTGAAGTTGGCATAAACAAAACCCTTTTGTGAGTTATTTTTAGACTCATTGTACCCGTGAATCGAGTACCTTTTTATTGAGCTTGATCTCTCATAGTGAGGCCTTTGTTTAGGTGCGCTCATTGAGCGTACCTTAGCCTTCGAGGACTCTGTGTAAGACATGTAGTTGGGATGATCAGAGTAACCACTCAAGCAGCTTCTTGAACCATCGCTCTTAGTTGGCGTAAATGGTCCTCTCTTGGAGCTACCGCCCTTTGATGAAGCCGAGTAAAACTGCGGGCTATTGTCAGCAGTGCAGAAGCAAGCTTCATCGAGATCTTCATTGAACTCCAGGGGACTAAGGGGTTGATTTCCACAGGACGATGGACTGGGAACCATTTGATGAGCAGTTGATTCCTTCGACGTTGTTAAGCTACAGCTGTACTGGTCAGAGTTCAAGCTAAGATGTGTGGATTGGAAGAGGTTCCTCTGTTTTGGCGCGACATATGGTTTCCCAGTATCTATCTCGAGGATCTTGTCACTCTTTTCATCATCAATAGAACTGGTTCTTGCGGAAGATCCGTGGGGTCTAATCCGTGCCTTGTCCGAATCAATTATCTTCCAATTTGATTTTGAGATATTCCTCTGCATTATTAATACTCCAAGTTAGTCATGAACAATTAACATAGTTGCTGCATTAAACAAGCAAGAAGTACCTTGAGCATAGACGTTTCATCATGCTTCAAGCTCCTTGCGCGGATAACATGCTCGAATTTCTCTGGTGTTGTAGGATCCTACCGATAAAGAAACATTTGATCAACTATAGGCAGATAAGGGATAACTAGCACAGTACACAGGACAAGATTTTCAGCGAAGAATAAATTACGTGTTAATTACATGTATTACTATAATTAACTCGCGATGTAAAAGAATTTGTGTCACATGACATGTTTTTATCGACTTTCAAAAGTGTGACTATTATAAGAGGAAAAAAAGAGTGGCAGCTTTACAGTAGATGGGAAAAAGGTATGGGGACTGAAGTGATGTTTAAAGTAAGCATCTTTTCTAGAATAATAATCTTTATAACTTCAGTACAGCATCAAGTTAATGCAATTGAAAGGAACATTAGTTTTTACTTACAGCATGAAGAAATTGAACAGACTTAGTGCTCGAATGAGGGGATCCTGAGACCTGAGATCGACCAGCACGAGCCCTCGACTGAGCTCTGGCTATTGCTTGCATTTGCCGTAGATAATCAGCAGTCTGTTGCCTCACAATGTGACCTCTTACCAGTGCTTGAAGCTTCACCAGACCCCTTAACGCTCGTAAAGCTCTCCTCGACTTCAAATTACATATAAACACGAACTTAGGAAAATTAAGACCCTTAATGTAATTAATTACAGTGTAAACAGTAACTAGTTAGTGATAATGCCTTAGCACAGAAAAACATGAAAATTTTCAAAGATGTTGGCGCCTTAAAACTTCATTTTCATAAGTCTTCTTCTAAAGTGAAGTCTGACATTTTCAGAAGATTAGGACATATGACCAAATCACCAACCTTCCAATAAAGAAATGAAAAGTAGTACCAAAAAAGCTTCTGACTTCCCAACTCCCTAAAGACAAAGCAATTGTACATTTCTATACGATACAAACAAATTCCATCTCTTTTCCCTCAATAAATCTCTTGGAAATGGAGGGAACAAAATTGGGACTGTGTTGCTCAAACACTTCAAAAATGTCATCAAATTCTCCAACATTTTGTTTAGTCCGAGCAATACAGATCGAGTCACAGAACCATCAAGAATAGTAGAATACTACATTCATTAGGCCTCAAATAGAAAGAAATCAAGAACTTCAAAATCAACACAAAAGTTACTGATACTCAACGAATTCAATACATATTGATTATCAACTAATTCACCAAGTGGTCCAAAAGAACAGCTGAACTATTAGTAGTAATAATCTTTGCCTTCAGGACACAGAAATTATGATGTTTCCACATACTTAACTAAGTTTACCTAACACTTAGCCATATTAACTTGGAGATATCAATGCCTAACCAACATAAAGTGCTTTTAGGTTCTACTCTATGATGCTCAAAATACAAACAACAACAAAATCCCACAAGTAGGGTCGCGAGGGTAAAATGTAAACAAACCTTATACGGAAACAAAAAATTCTAAAATTTGTATCTTAGTTTTAGTTTAAATTTCACGTTTTCCATCATATAAGAAACAAAAGAGTACCACATAACCAAATTCATGCAACTTTAACATCATCAAACAGTGGTTATGACCATGCTGGCTGGCTGTAACAGTAACACACAGACTACAGTTGCACTAATGTACAAAAAACACATACTAATCAATGTAAAACATAAAACAATAAAAAGACAGAAATAGGAAACTACCCATCTTGGAATTCACTTTAGCCCATCTCTTAATTTTTTATAAAAATAGTACACTTCAGCCCCATTTCTCTAAATTAAAATGAATCTTGAAAACTTCAACCTAACCCATAATATTTCCATTTTTAGATTTTCAGGCCCACACGGTTCCTTCTTCGCCCCCATATTACACTTCCCCTCACCATGTTCCAACTCTTAACCACCCCACCCAACGACTTAACCCACCTAACCCAACAAAACATAAAAAAGATCATTTTTTTCTTGGAAAAAGGAAAACAGCTATACATATAACACAGTGGAAACTACTACAATATAAGCTAGGTCGGTTTGTTTATAATGAAAAAAACAAGATTAAAATTTTTAAAATGTGAAAAAAGAAGAATTTTTACTCTATCAATTCACTTAAAGATTAACTACTACTCCCTTGATCCAGCTTATGAAATGAACAAATAATTTTACATTTAGTTTTAATTTATCTATATAATTAATTATAATTACTTTTGAGAATATTATATTTATTATATTTAATTAAAAGAATAATTTAATAAAATTACTTCTCTAACCTTATTGTGAAATTAATAAGAATAAAATAAAGATGGACTAGCAAGGCAGATTAGCTTTAACAATATGTTAAAGATTAAATTTTTATTACATTATTACAATAAATAAGTCAAAAATCATCAAATTATTAATATTAGCAACTAACCAAATAAGCACGGAAATGTGATTGAATAACGACGGCGGCCCAATTTTCACGGCTGCCGGTGATGACTCCACTTCTTTTAACGGCCGGCGCAGAGGAGCTGAGAGGAACGCCGTTCCACGTCGTCACGGCAGCGGCACCACCACTATTAGTAGTGGTAGCTCTGCCACTATTAGTGAGCTTCACCACCGCAGCAGCGGCTTGAGCGGCGGCGATAGCAGCTTCCGCCACGACGGCGGTTGCTTCCGCCACCGCAATCGCTCGTTTTGTCGGATCAACACTACATGCAACGGCGCCGTTTTGAAGTGAATTCGACCCAACACGACCATAGTTTGATGGTTCTTTAACAAAGTTGGTGTCTTTTTCTCTGTAGGATTTAACAAAGCTCCATTTTTTCTTTGTGGGTTTGGGATTTTGGGTAGAAGGAGATGAGGGGTCGTGTTTCTTTAGGCCAAGAAGACCTCTAAACCATTTGGATGCTTTGCCCATTTATTCAAAATAGCATAGAAATTGGATTAAAAAGAACATTTTTTTTCCTTCTTTTTTCTTCTTTTTGCAGAGAAATGGAAGTGAACAGAGTGAGAAAGAGGAAGAAGAAGAGAGATTTGTGAAGAGAAGTCAAAAATAAAGCTATGTGTTCTTCTTCTTCTATTCTATTATACTACTTGGGATTATCAACTCTGTGTTAATTTATTATGAACAGTGGGGAAGTAATATTTACTCCAATGCTGGGGAAATGTATTATTTGAAATGACCACATTACCCTTGGCCAAACTACCCCCAATATAAAAATATTGATTTTAAAAAAGGATAAAAGTCCAGTTTGTCTTAAATATTTCGAGTTTAGAGAATAATAACGTTCATATTTTGAATAAAGAAATTAATTTCTTAATCTTAAATTAATTGCTAAAAATGAGTTGAATTATCACATGTATATTTTGAATAATGTAATAAGTTTCTTAATCTTAAATTAATAGCTAAAAATGAGTTGAATTACGTACTCTTAAAATATTCCTTCAACAACAACAACAACAACATACCCCAGTGCCTCAAAAGGCTCCCGCTTATTGTGGGGTGAGGGGGGGTCGGATGTACGCAGCCTAATCCCTATGTTTAAAAACATAAAGCGGCTGTTTCCAGATGACCCATGAGGAGC
>JAOTQR010000100.1:22476856-22488564 GCA_025774065.1 Solanum ossicruentum | reverse complement strand
TTTGCTTTATTCCATCATACTCCAAGGCCAAAAAATAGTCAATCTTTGGCTCCATCCGAGATTGATGGAAAATCTTAAAATATTCCTTCGATTAACATAAATTATGACATTTATTCTTCTAAATAAAATTAAAATTGTTAAGCAATAAACAAGACAACTTGTATACTAAAATTTTTGTTATATGCAAAATCAATCACAAGAATTTATTATACACAATTTTATTTTACATTTCTAACAGAGGTTGTTAATTAAATTTCATTCCGACATTTAGAAGGATCAAAAGTGCCTATAATATGTTTGTGGGACTATATTTAACATATCCAAACAAAAGAGATTATTTGCATTTTCTCTACTTAATGCCTTCACTATATTTGGAAAACTTTATTTAGTAAATAGGACTAGAAAGAACTATGAAGCAATAGCATAATTTTCCTTGCAACAACAAAGGAGTGGAGCCAAAATGTTTGATAAATTAATATGGTATGGTATTGAAAAATTTTTATTTGGTAAATTTGGTTTGTGTTTTTAATAATGCTATATTATTGTCATATTAAATTAGTTAAGTTTGATTTCATATTTTAAAATTTGAGTTTGCTATTTTACTATATAATATTGATAATCATAATTTAATTGACTCCCAGTTGATATATACTCATTATAACATAGAATTATGTTTTTGACTTTTAAAAAAACTTCTTAATTATACCAATTAGCATCTTACATGTGTAAAAATATTCAAAATAAAACATAAATAATTTCTTAAGTTATTCAATTCCCTATAAAAGGTATTTTCATCAAAATGAAATGGTCAAAACATTCCAAAATTTGCATTATATTTTATTACTAGTATATCGGTAATGGCAATAATATTATAATGTATGTGTAACTATATATTTCTATATGTTATTTGATATTTTGATATTTTTTATAAACAAAATCAAATATCCTGTTAAAATTTTAAAAAATAATTAAAGACACACTAGCCTTCGAAGACAATTTTATGTTAGGTGATCTCCCTTGACCTTAGGTTGACAAATTAGTTACTTCATTGATCCATTGTGGCTTTAATCTAGATTATATGTTCAACTTCAACGTAAAAAATATACTTTCTCTATTTTATTTTATATGATATTATTGAATTAATATTTTAAAAATATTGAATAAAATTTAGTCCTTTATTTTAAACCAGGAAGAAAATTTAATAATTTATTTTTAAACTTTTTTATTTTATTTTTTAATGATAACTTATAATTATAAAAAAATATAATTTATTTAGATGACAAATATCAATATCTTCCTTTTCTCTAAAAAGAAAAACTCTTTAAATTCATCATTTAAAACAAGTTATAAATAACTATGAATATGATTATAAATTATCTTATTAAAAAATAAAAAAGTTATAAATAACTATGAATATGATTATAAATTATCTTATTAAAAAATAAAAATAAAATATTTTTTAAGTATATAAAGATATATGTAGTTTTTGACAGATTAAAAAAAAGGCATCATATAATTGGTAAAAAAAACTTTATTAGTAAATCACGTTTTCGATATTAATCCAAAAGCAATGTTCTTTAAGTTACCAATTGCTAATTCTTGAAGGTTAAAAAGGTAAAATAATCTGCACGTTACTCAAGAAAAAATTTCTTTTCTTTATTAGTAAAAAAACACATTTTTATTAATTATAGGGACACATGTTAGCAATCCTAATTCTAGTGTAATTCTAAGTTGACATTAATGCAAAAGAAATATTTTTGAAGTTTGAAGAATTAGGTTTTATATCTCAAAAGCTAGCTCAGCTCAAAGGGAGGAGGATTGTTTAAGGGAGTCCATCCATCTTATTATCCATCAATGTGGGACTTTTTGTCTCAATACCCCACCTCACGCCCAGTGCTTAGTATCTGGTGCGTCGACAATTTTTTTAGAGCCTCAACGTTGGGTAAGATGGGTCCTGCTCTGATACTATAATGAATAAGATTTTAGGCCTAACTCACACCCCAAAAGCTAGCTCAAAGAGAGAAGGATTACCTAAACCTTATAAGTAGTCCACCCATCTCATTGGGACTTTTTGTCTCAACAAAGTTACTAATCACCAGTACTTGAAGGTTAGAAAATAAAAAATTTAATCCAAAAGAAATATTCTTTGAGTTACTAATCACCAATACTTGAAGGTTAAAAATATAAAAATTGCCATGCACTCGACTCAAAAAACAAATTCCTATAAGTTGTAGTTAAAGGTTACTACTTCATCATAATTTACTTGCCGTATTTCCATAAAAAAATAATAATATCTCAAATTATTTATTATTTTTAATTATAAATTATTTTTTCTCTTTTATTTTAGCAGCAGTATTCTTGAAGATCACAAATACTTTAATACAAAGTGATGACATATAAATGTTTAATGAAAATAGCTTGTATTTCCTGATATAGATAATAATAAAATAATTTTTAAAAAATTCTCGTTAATTCTTTTTAAAGAAAATATATTTTAAAAATATGCTAGATAATTTAGAAGAAGGAGAGTACTATTTAAGTCACCATTGAAAATTTTCAGCTATTTAGGGTGGAACAGAATATTTTCATAGCTTTTCTATTTTAGATTGAATGGCATCTAATGTTGATTTGATAATAACGTAATAGTTTGAATAATTATATTTATATATAATTTGCGTAATATTTATATAATTCGTTATATAATTCGTTATACAATTCAAAATGTTTATATATTTCGTTACATAATTTGATTCACGCATGACTTTTATATAATTGTCACTGCGTTTGTTAAATCTCCCAAATTATGCAAAACTCAAATTTTATTCGTGTATAACATTTATATAAATCATGCGAATTATACAAAACTCAAGCTATAATTGAAGCTAAATATTTATCGCGAGTCACAATCAATTCAAACTTTAACCATATTAGTTAATTAACTATTATATATTTCTTTATCAACTTAATTTTCTCTAAATTATTAGAAGGTAAGATAGTAATAAAAGATTTTGCATTTATTCTTTTTGAAACCAAAATTTTAGGGAAGATAGTGCAAAAGCTTAGAATCTAGATTGATGTGTCCACAAACTAAAAACAGTAAGCTACACAAAATTACCAAACTTTAGGAAACGGAAACATTTTATTTTAGAAAAACAACTCAAATTGGAAAAAAGAAAAAGAAGAGATAGATATATCTTTTGAGATTGTTTCAATTTACAATTTTATTCAGATGATTGTTATTTTTTTTTTCAATTTAAATATAATATATAATTTAATTTTTATTATATTATTTATTAAATTTATCTTAATAATTTAACTCTAAAAAAACGAGAAGCAAGCAGTAGCTCGTGATCACAGATTCCTGGCAACTGCTGTACAAATACAAATAAATGTTGCAATCTATTAAAAAAATCTCACGTTTGTAGGCTTTATAGACTACTGCCACTAATATTCCCTTAATTTCCCCCTACTATATATCTCATAATGTAGGCCATAACAAGACAAATTTCTTGTACAGTTTTGACAAGATCGTTTTAATATTATTTTCCATTTATTATTAACTAAAACATCAAAATACATTAACATGAATTATGATACATTCGTGAAAGTATTTCATTCTTGATCAAAGATTTCAGATGAGAAATAAAAAAAAACCTTTAAAATACAACTTTTTTAAATAAATTATTAAATATGTATTTAAGATTTCGCAATATTGAAAGTATAGTACCAAAATTACTTCTTCAGCATGATAGTATATACCGTTTTGAGTGAGATTTCACTTTTACTTATGTTTTTTTTTTTATTAATACATTTTCCACGATTTCAAATCTTTATATTTTATTTTTTAAAAACAAACTTTTTAATATATATAAGAGAAAATAGCTAAATACCTTCTTAACTTATTCGAATATAAGTTAGAGAAAAAAAAAGGGAAGAATTAACGGTGGAAGAAAAATTGGAGAATATAATCTCAGTTATGGGACACGAGTCACACGTGTAGAACTTGGTCAATAAAGATGGCCGTCCATTACTGTTGCCTTTAGTAGCAATTTCAACTTAGACATATGCATTGACTCTGGTCAATTATAAAGGGACGGGTATCATGCTAGAGAGGCGAGCGAGATCGGAAATGCGAGTGAGAAAGTTAATATAAATTTTGATATTTAATATGTGAAAGAGGTGAGCAAAATAAGAGATGTGAGTGAGAAAGTTAATATATATTTTTGATATTTAATGTATTTTGAAATATGACTACATAGAGACTAGGAGTGGAGCTATATTATGTTAAGGGTTTATTTGAATTTTTTGATAAAAAATTATATTATTTATAAATGATTATAATATATTTTTAAAAGTATATACACTAGCTGGTGATCCCCTTTCAACTAATTTGTATGTCTACTTCTTCAGATTTTGATCTTCTTGAAAATTTTTTGAGTCTATCACTAATAAAAAAAGAGGTGAGAGGAGAAAAGTGAACGAGAAAATTAATGTATTCTAAATATTTTTATTCATCTTTATTTGTTACTGTTTGATTTGGTGTTCATGTTAAAATAAAAAAGAACAATCATTCTTATTGGTATTTTATTGCACTATTCTTGTTAATTGATGTTTAATATTAGATTTTGAAAAGTGAATTGAATAAAATGTTTAAAAATCTAAAAAAATATAATTATTTTTTCTTAATATGTTAAAAATGATAAATAAAAATAAAAATTCATTTTACGAATAAGCGACAAGTAGAGGTAGGGAGTATATTCAAATCGAAATAAAATATGCATATACAAATCATATTAGAAATAAATTATGTATAATTTGACCCGTACATATTTGAACTACATGTATTTGAAGTGATACAGAGTAATTTTCAAAATTGAACATGGCTTTTGTTGGTGTCTTGTAATTCTTTTTGAGAGGAATCATAATAATTGAATGATTTTTTTTTATTTTTTAAAAGAATAAAAAGAAAATCTTAGGCTATTCTCAAAATTTAATAATATTACCACCAAGATTTATATATGAGAGACAGAGATAATTTATGAGCTCTATGAGCGATGAAATTTTTGTTGAGATACTTTTTTATTCCAAAATGAAACTAAAATAATCTGATCAATTATGCTTTTCTCAAATTAAAATAATCGGATTAATAGAAAAAGAAAAAAGTAATGGACTCTGTATTGACCATGAAATTTGTACTGAAGACTTTAAAGCCCATGGGAGAAAGAGTCAAAAAAGGTAAAATATGTTTATTTATTGGGTTAATAATTGTAGAGTATGTAAATTCTGAAAAGTACAACTTCCCCGTGATTAATTAAAGCAGCATTCATTTTTCTTCTTTTTACCTTTTGTTTTAATTAATTATGAACAGCATTATTATTTATTTGATTTATTAGTGTACTACATGGTGCCAGTACTGATGAGGTGAGTTGTTAAATAACTTGTCTTAGACGGCAAATTAGGCAGTGTTCTCTATATACACTTATTATGAGATTCTGATGAAATGACTAAACATAAATAAATCCGTCTCTATATTTTTATTTGACAAAACGACTCATTCAGTAATCACGTGCTACCTAGCTACCTCTTTGCTCTTTGCTGTCCACTGCGTATTTTTTTCTCAATTTACGTGATATCATTTAGAATAATAAATTTTTTAAAATCGAAATATTAATAATACTATAGCATAATACTAAAAATTGAGATGGTTGCGATGTTATTAAGTAGTTATAGGACTAAAGAGACATAAATTAGGGATTATGAGCGTAGAAAAAGTGAAAAGTACTCTTACCGAAAATCTTCCTATGAGATCCTTCTATGAGTCGTAGACCCATGCAGACTCGTATACTAGAGCTTTCATACTCATAGTAAACTTTGCTGACGTAGGATTTCAAATTACGAGACTTTTTACGACCCATAAATGGTACTACGAGATTTTCGATTATTGTATATTTTAAGATATCATTTGTATGCAAGCGAGTTATATTAGATTTGTTCTGGACTTCCAACTATGTGAAATATTTCATGCTTGTGCATGTCCATCTTTGTGTTTTTAGATATTCAACGCTACAAATGTAAAACATCAAAAGTTAGCACTACATATGTTGGTAACAACAATCCACAATTACATTTTGGAGCATTCATCGAAGTTACTCATAAACTAAGATAAATCAAGACATAATCAAATTAGAGAAGCAAGTGAAGCAAACGCATTTTCCTTGATATTCAAACTTTATACATTCCTACAATATGCTCTTAATAATACACTCCATTTTTATGCAGAAACGAAAACATTAACATTACATTAAACTGAGAAAGAACATTGTTGTCCATTGTCGATTTTCGATCGCTTTATCAGCTTCATGTTTTTGTATAGGTTGTTTTGTCTTGAGCAACCTGTGTCAATCTATGTTTGATGCCATTCCCTCTGAGTTCTTCCTAGTCAGTCCGCCGAAAGAGAGGATTATTTCTGTCATTCTTTGACTTATGTCTTTGAATGATGGACGAAGTTCTGGTTTGCTGTTTCATAGTTACAAAACAAAGGCTAACATTATGGGAGAGTCCGAACAACATAGTTTACAATATCAAGCGAAAGCACCTTTGCCAACAGTCAAGGATAATAGCTGAAATGCGAGGATCAAGTTCTTGCGGAATATCCAACCTACCATCCATGAAGCCAACAACTCCAACAACCTTCAAATAAATAAACTAGCAGTGCTGATCATTGATGACAAGAAAATGATCGTTGAGCATAACTCAATTTCATAAGCTAGCTCTTACTAACGTGGTATCATCATTCGTAGGGATATCAACAACGAATATATTGAAAGAAACATTGAGGTACCTGTAAGGGATTAAGGTCCTTCCATGGAATAGATTCAGTCATTAGTTCCCATAAGATCACACCGAAACTGAAGACATCAGATCTGCGCAAAAGAAGCAGAACTATATCAAGATAGCTTTTGCATGATTGCAGCTGACGTTAATTATGTTGAATGTGCAGCAGCATGAAACAGCATGCCTAAAAACCTTATCAAGTCAAATAAATAGGACAAACTACACGATCAAAGAAGGCCCAAGGGACTAGGAGAATGGCTCAAGTTTAGCAATGCATTACATCATCATGGTTAACTAATATAAGTGAAATAATGAAGAAAGTAAAGCTTGTGAAACTTACTTCTCCATTGAAGGTTCATTTCTAAGTACTTCAGGAGCCATCCACTGCGGCTGCAATGATAACAGCAGAGTAGAATTTTGTAGGGAAAGGAAACAGCGTTATCGCATCCAATGCCACCATAATAAAGAGAAAAACAAAAGGCTGGGAAGCATACCGTCCCTCGTCCAGAATTTGCTGTTAAAAAGGTAGCATGTTTCAATTTCGAAAGGCCAAAATCTCCAACCTGGGGAAACAGGTACCAATAATCTCAAATAGTACTCCATAATTCGTAACAGGGCTTCATCAAGAATAAATTTAAGGGTCAATAGAGAAATCAAACACCTTGACAGTCAAGCTTTTATCCACAAGCAGGTTTGATGATTTAAGGTCTCTATGTACTATAGGAGGGTTACGTCGATGCAAGTAACACATACCCCTAGCCTAAATCAAACAGAAGAAAATGAATTCTGATTTGGTCAAGCCTCATACTTACAAATGAATTTACACAAATGAAATTTATAAGTCTAATCAGAGAACGAACCACGTCAAGTGCCATCCTAAGACGCCTTTTGAGGTCTAGTGGCGGCTTATTCCTGTGAAGTACTTTAAAAAGACTTCCCCTGAAATACATGATGAACGTGTCTGTCTAGTTTTATGTCATAACCAAGACCATGCCAAGATGAAATTGATGTGATTCATTACCTAGGCATATACTCGGTGACAATGGCAAGCTTATCTTGTGAACTTACTGCTCCCATAAATAATAGCACGTTCGGATGTCTAAGTCTTTTCATTATGTCAATCTGAAGACATATTGAAGCTCAATTAAAAATCTGTTAATATGGTTAGTTCAATGATTATTTGATGGCATCACATACCTCCTTTTTGTACTCGAGCGAAGTTGTCTCACTGCATTGGTTCCCAAAGAAAACCTTAACAGCAACATCCTGAAGGACCAAAAGTCGAGAAGACACAAATATAATAAACATGAGATATTATTTCAGGCGTGAGAATGTAAAAAAAAGATATTATGAACCAGGAAACTACCGATCCTTTCCAAATTCCATGATACACAACGCCATATGCACCTGAAAAATGAAATATTATAGTGATTGAGGCAACGCATATCGCTAACAACTAGGTAATTTCTTCTCAACTAACTTTGGCCAACATCACATATGTGCAATAACCAAATTGGACTATGTCAGTAACATTGGTACAATATGCTCATGATTTACCTTTTCCAATTTCTTCTCTTAGGCTGATGTCTTCCCAAAGTATTTCACAATGTACTATCAAGCTCAACGCATTCTCATTTTTGTTTGATGAACTTCCACTGCTGCTTCTAGTGTTCTCCCCTGAATTTGGGGACTGTTGGTTTTCTAACTGCTGTCCTGATGAATCTTCTATAGCTGAAAATTTTGAACTCGCTATTTGTGGCTTTCGATATTCATCATTGATTTGGAAATATGTTCTCGGCAACTGTTCAGGAGATCTGGATGCCTTAGAACGTTCGTCAAACTTTCTGGAGCAGGTATCTATAGGATCGTCTATGACATCAGTGGATGTTATTTGTGCATATTCAGGTGCAATAGTTCTTTGTGGAGTAAAACATGACCCTTTCAGTATATTCTGAAAATCATCATAGGCATCAAGAACATGACTATATTTTCCCTTGGAAGATGATGGCAAATTAGGTTCCGCGACGTTCCTGTTAGCAATTTCATCATGCCCATTCTGTTGAATATTTCCACACTTTTCTCCTCCAGTGTTTCCAAATCCTGTAATATGCAGCTTTGACATGATCTTTGCCACCTAATATTTTTATAAAACAGGTAAGACTAGAATAACAGCGGCAAGGTAGACTGAAGGGCCACGAAAGGAAGCAGGAACAGTACTAGTTTAGAAGGCTGCACATTATCAAACGGAGACTCGTCCATTTCTGAGCTTTCTGCATTAGCTCTGCTCTTCCTACCTAGCAAACTGAAACTCAGTCGTGCAGCCTGAAATGACAACTTTATCTCATACGGAGGTGGAACCCAGATTTCAACTTTATGAAATTTAGAACACCGACTTGAATACTAATAAGTGAGTTCTCAATATGTACATATTTAATGAATTTCTTTTTATTTGAGCAAAAGTTACTAGGTTCTCCCGAACCTGAGTGCCTATACACTTACGGGTGCTCTAGGTGGCTTTTGTGATTGCCCTCCTATGGTGTCTACTTCAGACTCCTCCCTGCATCTTGCATTAGTAAATGCATTGTGTGCATCCTCTCCACGATTGAACGAGAACTTTTTTGGGGCCTGAAAATATAGAACACCATAGAGCAACTTAGTAACTTTTACTTAGTAAACTAACTCAAATATGTTACTAACAAACACAAGCAATAACAAACCACCAGATTGGAAACAAGCGATGCATTTTGCGACTGTTGATGCTGCTGGATACTTCTGAAATTTATGCCCCACCTTCCAGATTGTCCATTAGATGACTGAGGGGTTCTTGATATTCCCGAGTTTATCTTATTTAAAAAAGCTGCATCACTTGAGACAGTGATAACACTGAAAACCTCACCATCCTCGTACATTAGGCTTTTCGACACTAAAGCCATAAAGATCTCACCAGTTCTCTTTCTAAAAGGAAACTGACCCGACCATGATTGTCCACAGCTCAATCTTTTCATGGTGCGCATGACTAACTCATCATATTCTTCACAAACAAGTTGTTCAGTACACCTCTGTCCGACTACTTCATGGCGTTTATAACCATAAAGTTTCTCAGCAGCTTGGTTCCTACAACAAACTTGAGTTAATATATAGTACTAATAACTAAATAATAACTGAATTAATAGTACAAAAATTATACTTGTGTTAACTAGATTACATGCTAGATCTACCTCTGTGTGTACTACCTTGTTAGAAACGACACTCTCTAATTTTACCTTGTCGGATAATGAGCCAGGAATATCCACCTTTCTGCTAAACACGATGGATTGAACTCATAATTTATTAGATGCTTTTTATGAATGTCAACTAAGTATCGTAAATAAATTGCTCCTGGTTGTTCAATCATTTGATAAATAAAGTCACTCTTTGATAAATGATCACTATGAGTCAGACTCAATAGAATTGATCAATCCTATTTTCTGTTGTTAAGGTGAAGAACTGAACCAAGAATTCTCTTTCTTCATCATAAGTCGAATCACTGTTCGCAACCCAGGATTCGATTTTCTCATCAATCCAATTCACGTTCACGTTTTTCTCTTTTTCTAATCAATAAATAGATCTCTTTACTTGTATGACTTAGATGTCTCGTATTTCTCAAAAAAGTGATTCGATTGATGAAATTGTGCCAAGTTAGCTCCACATATAACCTTAAACTACTACTCTCTCTGTTTCAATTTATTTATCTGGTTTGGCTTGACACAGAATTTAAAAAAGACTAAGATATCCTTTTCAACAATATACCTTATGAAATTCAACAAAATAGGTGTTGGATAGGTTAAAATGTATGCAAACCTTACTGCTAACTCTCAAGATAAATAGTCTATTTCCGAAATACTAAAATATCCTTTAATTTGGTATATTTAAACATGTAGTTTTCTTAAATGCTTTAACAAGGAAAGTAAGACACACAAGAAAAAGAAATAAAATGATAAGATTAATATTTCATTATAGGAGCTGAAAATGATCTACCACCATGGTTTACCAGTAAATTATCTCCCCTGTACCAATGTTGGTAACGTAAAGTGCATGACCCAAATCTTCCAACACATTTCTGTAAGGATTCCCACTATAGAACACTCCGGGGCCGCAATACGACCCCGTTTCACAGGTATCTTCATTTGAATACCTATTACTATTCTTTTCTTCCAAAACGAAGTTGAATTGTTCCCTGAGTTTCACATAACTCGCTTCCAATGATCGCAACCGTTCCACCAGAATTAATCGCAATCGAGATGATTGTGACTCGTCTGCACCGGCACCAGCACCGCCCATGACGGCGGAATCCGGTGGTGGTGGTAGTGGCATGGTGGCTGAGAATGTTTTTTTTTTAGTTATGGTGTTCCTGTTTTTTGAATTTAGAATTTTAAATATTGAGGTATTTATAATGCTTCGTGGGACTAAAACTTTTGCCACGTGGCGTTTGTGAGCCAAAGGAAGCTAAAACCCCTTAAAATGGGCTTGGCCTGAACATAATGTTAAATTTTGGTCACAACTTCGAGGCTGATTTTGGCACCGTTCTAAATACATCGACTTCGACCCCCCCTTAAGGATACTTTATTTAGAAATTGTCATTTAAATTTTGAAAAAAAAATCATGTGTATAACTAATCATTATAAAAATAAATAAATTATTAAAAAATATTATTTTCTTTAACCGTAATTAAAATAATTATAATTTAAGTTCTTAAATGAAATATATTGACAAGTTATAAGGAAAATATTAACATAATTACAACAACGACGACATTATTGTTATACCGAAAAATGACCGACTTTAGAAGAAAAATCGAAAATTGTTCGAAAATCGAAAATCGATCTAAACTCAGT
>JAOTQR010000100.1:22452120-22476756 GCA_025774065.1 Solanum ossicruentum | reverse complement strand
GTTAAAATAAATAAACTAAATCTATGACTAATTTGACACTAATTTATGAAAAGGCCGGACAAAATTGGGTGTCAACAATTATCCAAGTGTTTCAAAAGCTCTCGCTCATTGTAAGATAAGGGGGGTTGGATGTACGCAGTCTGACCCCTATGTTTAAAAACACAGCGCGACTGTTTTCGGATGACCCATGATGAGCGTCGAAAGTTGCATTGACTAATTATTACTTCACAATTGAAAGAAGCTCAGACAATTTAAAGAGACATTTTGTTTTATTCCATCATACCCAAAACAAAAAAATAGTGAATCTTTGACTCCATCCAAAATTGATGGAAAAAAAATATTAACATAATTATTTATTAAAAAATCAAAATTCGAAATTCAACTTTAAGTTGAATTTTGCCAAATTTTTTTTTAATAACCCTTAAAAAACTTTTCGAAATAAAACTCCAAAAATGAAAACTACCTATAGTCAAATAGTACTTGTTGAATTTATTTTATTTAAAAATAAATAAAGACAGCAAAATGAAAAAAAAGTGATTACAAAAATAAAAAATCTTAACCTTAATTAATAAAATAAAAATTTTCAAATAACTAACCAATTTAACTTTTTTTTCTTTTAATTGCAATGCCGTATATAACTTGTATTTGGTTTCATTGTCTCGTTGTTTATTTACTACTTCCAAGATCACTATTGAAAAAAAATACAAAAATTGTTCTAAGATCATAGCATGTGACTCTTCACTGAATGAAACACCCAAGTTCGTATTATCTGCATGTATTTTTGTCGAGACTCATCATATAAAATTTATTTAATATATATATACATATTTTTTGTAATTTATAAATTGAAGTTTATTCAGAATGAACCTAAAGGATAAGTAACAAATACAAATTCTCTTGTTAAAACAAAATCAAATGTGTAATTTATATTTAATATTAGAAAATTAAATTCCTAATTTAATGCTTGTGCTCCAAATCCATTTGGATCGATTGAGAATAAAGATTAACAAAAATTTCATACTTTATGTTAATTTTTTTCCTCTCCTTTAATTATTATTTTTTTAAAAATAAATCCTCCATTCTTTTCTCGTGTTACTTACATTAATAATTATGAAAATCAGAAATAAACAATTACAAAAATTATGCTCTTCCTTTTAGGGTATGCAAAAATTGAACGGACCAATAAATCGAATAAAAAAATAATTATCGATTTAGTGTTATCAGGTTATT
The DNA here is from genome assembly GCA_025774065.1 of Solanum ossicruentum. Taxonomy (NCBI): domain Eukaryota; kingdom Viridiplantae; phylum Streptophyta; class Magnoliopsida; order Solanales; family Solanaceae; genus Solanum; species Solanum ossicruentum. The sequence goes on along the minus strand of JAOTQR010000100.1, from coordinate 22,475,526 downwards.
GAATGACAGTTTGTTTTAATAGTTTTCCAAAAGAAAAATTATTGGGTTATTGATTCAGTTTCAAGTTTTAGTATTGGGCTATTGAATAAACTGATAACTCATTAAAACTATAATAATTTACTACTTTATCTCTTCATAAATATTAAATAATAATAATAATTTAACATCACTTGATACTAAATCAATACTCATAAGTTACTTATTTGCTTGATTTCCAATGTAAACCCTTCTTTTGGAAAATAAATTAGAAATGAGGTCAAATCTTGCATATTATTAAGTTTAGGTGCTCAATGATTTGTTTGTTTTACTGTATCTCTTTGTATTGTGTCAAATTGTTAGAGAAATCATATATTTGTTTCATAAGTATTTTTTTATTGGATAAACCAAAACCAAACCAATAAAGACCGATAAATTGAAAATCAATAAAAAAATATGTCATTAATTTAGCATATTTAAAGATCAAAATTGATAACCAAACTAATAATACATAAAATCGAATCAATCTGACCAATGTACGCCCACTTAATCAATCCACTCGTTTGTGAAAAACTGGTACATGTCCTGAGAAATTCCTATTAATAGATTTCTAAACCCCAAAAATATTTTCTTTTCGTCTTTTTATGATCCAATATTGCAATGGCAAGCTTTCTTAAAAGGGAAGTATTAACATATTTTCGACCGTATACGAATATATAATATATTCTCTTTCGTAATATGACGCTCTCAGATGGACTATGTATGTAAATTTTAAAATTAGTTTTTGTTATTATTATCATTATTATTTTAAATATAACATTATATTGATATTGATATAAGAGTTTTAAGCTTGAAATCTTATATGTAGTATAATATTTATGTGATCGTTAAATTTTCAATAAAAGTGAAATGAAAAGATTATTATTCTTTTGAAATGAGCTAACAAAAATTGGGGTGTGTTAGTATGAGCTTAAACTAAATTTTTTTTGTAAAGTTAATTGAGTTCTATATTAATAAATTGTGTAGAAATAAATATAACGTTAGAATATATCAAAATTTAATTATTCTACTTATACCGATGATTTCATGATACGATCAAATTACTCATCGAAATTCTAACAAGCTATCCGAGATTTCTACACTTGGGAGCAAGTAATATCTTCTTAAGCTGTATTCGTTGTCATCCTCGATATTGTGACTTCAAGATTGATCAAATAAAAGAATAGTTAACTTTGAGGGAGAAAAGAGGAAAATTTATTTCTCGTATATCATTTTAAATTTAAATATAAATGATGTGTATCTCCAGCAACCATGAAATTGGAAAAACACCAAGCCAATATGGGAGCATTTGGGGGTATAAATCGAACAAAACCTTAGCTATGCTTTTTGTTATTGCATCATATAGATGCCTCATTTTCATGCAATTGTGATTTTTTTGTCTTCTATTTCGGAGGAATTCAACGTTATCATGATCTACTTCTAGGAAAAGAAGTTGACGATTCATGAAAAATAAAATTTCATTGAAATAATTTAAATATTCGTCAACCTTATTTCTAAAATTAAAATGATCAACGAATTTTTATGGATCTATTATATTATATCTTTTTCCACTTGGATCTCTTATATCTTTACTTGTTTTTTTATTACTTGCTCCGTTAAATTTATGTGACACATTTTAACTTGATATGATGTTTAAGAAAAAAAAAAATTTTTTGAAACTTGTGATATATCGTTTTTAGATATTTGTGTAGTTGAAAATCATTTTATTGATATAAAAAAATTAAAGTTAAATTATTTTTTATTGAATAAAGTGATATTTTTTTTGGAATAGATCAAAACAAAAATGATGTCACATAAAATGAGACAAAGAGAATATAATTTTTTCTTGTGTCGTACTTTATGGTTAAGGAAAACATACAAGAACCAAACTAGTCTGCCCTTTTCCTCTTTTCGAGTCAACTTGTAAATAACAACAACAACAACATGCCCCAGTGCCTCAAAAGGCTCCTGCTCATTGCTGGGTGAGGGGGGGTCGGATGTACGCAGCCGAACCCCTATGTTTAAAAACATAAAGCGGCTGTTTCTAGATGACCTATGAGGAGCGTCGAAAATTGCATTGACTAACTGCTACTTCACAAATGAAAAAAGTGCAAATAGTTTAAGATAGTTTAAATGATATGACAATTTTTGTCTAAAGATGATGAGTTACAAAGTCGTATCAACTCCTATCAAATAGGTCACGAAATTATCTTTCGATTCGCTTTGTCTAAAGATTAGCTTTTCATATTATATTTATTTATGCAATATATTTAATATATATTACTATATATAATAAGCCGTTTATTTGAGTTACTTAGAATCGTCGTACCTGCTTCAGCTGCTTCAAACAAGCAGCTGAAGCAGACAATTGTTGCTTGGTTTGACGATTCAAGCTTAACATTTTAAATTCAACGTTTCGAGATCAAATTTCAACAACAACAATATTTTTACATCATTTCTATTAATTATTATTTGATTATTTTTCATCAACTTCAACTATAAAATAACAATAACAGGTTTACTTAATTTTGCGGTGACTATTAAAGTGTCTACTATGCCATTTCTATTAATTATTATTTAAATTATTGTTTACAACTGAACATTTCAGCTGCTTGTTGCAGCTGCTTAAGTAAGCATGTGACTACAACGTGTCTGCTTAATGTTATGGTGACTATTAAAGTGCCCGTTTAATTTTACCGTGTCATTTCTGTTAATTATTATTTAGTGATTTCTTCATGTACCTTAACTATGACATTAGCATAACGTCGTGTCTACTTAATTTTGCGATAGCTATTAAAACATCTATTGGGCTAGTGTAACGCACGATCTAAAAAAACTAGTATAGTTATATATATTGATTAGGAAAACATATATACAGTAAATTCAATCGATTGTCATATTAAAATTCTAAATTCATGCTTTTCTATATAAAACTAATAATTCTTGTCAAGTTCGAGGGTGTATTTAGGCTTGCTTCGCAAGTTAAAGGGTATTTTTAAGCCTATCAATAATTTAGGGACGAAACTAATAATTCGTACCAAGTTCGAAGGTGTATTTAAGTTTAGTTTGTCAAGTTGAAAAGGTGTTTTTAAACCCGTCAATAATTTAGGAACAAAAATAATAATTCATGATAAGTTTGAGAATGTTTTTAATATTTCACACTAAAATTAATTTTTGCAGCTGTCAAAAATACAACTGTATTGATAACCTTTATAGGTTTTAGCATGCAACTGGCCATGGGCATACCTATTGATTAAGAGCAAACAGTGTACCGCAATTCAATTTCATAAAATATGAATCCTAAATATTGATAAAAATACGATTAAGGTTGTAAATATTATTATAAAGGTTAATAAAAATTATGTTAGTATGCATGTACATGAAATTAAAAGTGATGTATAAAAGAGAATATAAGGAAGGTATTTTTGTTATTTTACATATTTTATCTCAGGACAAGTTATTTTGTGATTACTGTTCTATCCATGAGTAACTTATTACAGTACAAATTGTTAATTTTGGAATAAGGTATTTATTCCCGCCTTTGCAGGCAAACAATGGACGAAAGGACATTAAAAAATTATTCCGAAATTAAATCCTCTTATACATCACACAAACGACTCCTAAATATTTATTATAGGCAACATGGGATTAGTAATGCTTATTTTAACATAAGAATGAATTAAACACCATAAATCATAATTTCTTAAAATTGGTATCATTTGAATCATCTCATTATTATCCTACACAAAGAGCCGAGTAAACTCGAAGAAAGGCTAATGTAGAAGAAGCACAAGAAAAAGTTTTCAGGGCATTTTTAGAGTTACTGGAATCTTAGAGGGACTTAACTGCAAAACCCAACCGCTCAGGTGCAGTTACGCGCCAAAACCGTCCACTACCCTAATAGTGCACTGGAATTACCAATTCACACAACTCACACTCAAAAAAATTTCAAATTTTCCACAATGAAACCGCTCATTCTCCTGCTCTTCTTCACTCTTTTCCTTCTTCTCCAATACGCTTCCGCTATACAAATCCTCTCCAAATCGAAGCTTCAAAAATGCGAGAAAGTTTCTGATTCGAATAGCCTAAATTGCACCAAGAAGATCATCATCGACTTGGCCGTTCCAAGTGAATCGGTAATCGATCTCTCTATTTTCTTCTAGAATCTTCTGATTTATCAATTGATTGTTGTAATGCACGAATTGTATGTTAATGTGAGTTTGATGTTTGAGTTGCTTTTTTGTTTTCCGGTGTCGGTAGAGTGGAAATGAGGCTTCCTTGGTGGCAGAGATAGTTGAAGTGGAAGAGAATTCAAGCAGTAACATGCGAACACTTCGAGTTCCACCAGTGATTACGATTAACAAATCAGCAGCATATGCTTTGTATGAACTGACATATATACGAGTACGTCCTTAAAAATCTATGTTTGATTGGACATGAGGATTATATTAGTTTTGGTGATTGTGGAAGAAATGTTGAGGTCATTGATGTTAATTTGAGTATTTAAATGAATTGAGTGCTCGAAAGCTGTAAGACAATAGCATTTTGATGTTGTTAATTGAATTATATTTTGCAACACTCCAAATGGATCATATAAATTGGACCAGATGTAATTTGTCCTCTTTTTACCTTACTTTGTTTCCTTTCCTTTTTATGTATAATGTTTGTGGAAGTTTGTTTAGCTATTTGAAGAAATGAGTGGAACTTTGTAGCATTCAGTAATGCTACTGAGTTGCATCCTAGAAATATTTAGTTCTTCTGAGAACTTGCTGGAGTTTTTGGAATAATTCGTTTTCTTATACTGAGTTATCTGCTTGAAGCCGGAGCCCTTAGATTACATCTTTAAGCAAACCTGATTGTAGTATGTATATTACAATCTGTAGTGTAGATTTTGTTTAGCAATATCTATTCCAAGCAATCTTTCCATCTATATGATCCATGTAATTCCTCCAAATATATTCTGGTGGCAGTTATTCCTGAGAAAGCTTCTCTATTGCTGTGTGCATTATCACATACACTTTCGTTTCTCTTATGGCAAATATTAGCTCATTTGATTTTCTTATAATGATGGAACAGTGCTTGTAGATGAACATTGGAGTCACTGTTATATAACATTTAGTCTTAAAGATTATACTCTTGTCTCGTGTAGGATGTTGCTTATAAACCACAAGAATTCTCTGTCAATACACGCAAGTGTGAGCCAGATGCAGGGGCAGATGTTGTGCAGATATGTGAGAGGTAATTCATTTGATAGTTTTCTTCTCCAAATCAGTTTGCTCTTCCATAAACAATTTTTGTTTTGGTTGTTATGATAGCTGAATTTGGTTAAGTCACAAGTATCCGGGAATTAAGTAATTCTGCAATTTCTGCTATTGAATTTCATAAATATCAGCTTTGACTTTTCTATTTAAGTGTAAGGTCTAACTGTTTCCACATTCTGGCTTCTTAAAAATTCTTGAGGCAATATGAAATGGATAACCAAAAGGAAAAAAATCACTAGGGTATCTAGGTGGATACTGCTCCTTGGAACTTCACTGCATTAAACACAGATAAATTTAGATCTAGTTTGTCACTCCACAAGTAATATGACCAGAAGCTTTGGCCAACCACGTTTTGTCAAGTTAAGCTTGTTCAATTAATGCTAATGGTATGCTGCCCTTCCCTTGTTCAAGAAAAAAAAAGGACTTAGTCCATAACTGCCTCAAATATGTTATTCTTAACTTCCCATATTCATATGTGTTATGCAGCATAAGCTGCAAATTTTTCTCCAAGCCAACTGTGACTTATAACTTCCCTTTTGGATATTTTGTATAGAGAAAATGGATTTCGTACACCCAATTTTAAAGAAACAAAAAAAAATATCTAAACCAGATAGATGATTAACATCATTTGATGATTGTGAATCGATGTTATTTTATGGTTAAGTTTTTTTCCAGCAACTCTTCTGCTAACATTTAAGACTTAGATGTTTATACTTTTTTGTAATATCTTAACTATTTTAAAAGTGTTTTATGTGTTAGCTGAGTAACTTTTTGATCTGTTTGCATAGGCTGAGGGATGAGAATGGACACATTATTGAGAATACTCAGGTAACAGTTGAGATTCTTAATTATTTTCCATCCTAGTAGAATGTTGAGTACTTTTTGCTGTTTGGTGATGACAAGTTCATCATCTTGTCGTATCAATGACAAGAGTATCTGGTATCTACGCTGGGCGAGATATATGCGATTTCTTAATGACTGCTATAATTATATCTCTAAAGAAATTTATTTCCAATCATGATACCTAGGAGCTGTCTTTCGAAATGAATTTTTCAAGGTAAGTTTATAGCCTTTCATTTAAAACTATACTTTTGATTCTTATTGAAGAGGGCGAATGAAGATTTGTTAATGAAAAATATTATCTACTAATGACCTGCAGGTCATCTTCTCTTCATAGTATGTCCTCACATTGAAGATTTTCCTTTCCTGATTTCTGCAAGTACAGCATATAATCCTTCTTCTATTTTTCTTCTCAGCCTACCTGTTGTCCGTGTGGGGATCAGCGAAGGGTTCCTTCATCATGTGGAAACTTTTGTAAGTTTACCCTTCAGATATCAGAGAATATTTTTCTTCATTGCAGATTACAGAGTTTGCAAGTAATTTCTTTCTAGCTCATATAGTTTCTTAATTTAGTTGACAAGATGACCAAAGGGAAGAAAAACACCGCTCACTGTCTGCGGTTTCCAGATGACTGGTAAGACCTTTATAATTGTCTGTTGTTTGTGACAATGAAATCTCCACTGAAATTCCTTTTTTTTGATTTGAGATACTTTACTTTTAAAGGTCATGTTGTTTTTTGGGTAAAAATTGTTTCCACAAACTGCTGTTTTGACATGGCTTTTCTAATATTTCAGTTCCCATACCGTTTTCTTCTATATTATCAATTCAATTTTATTGCTACTAGCTTTATGCAAGCATATATTGATAGATAATAATTAGTTAATGCTGCAACAGTTCTCTTTACATTTAGGTTCCATGTATTTGGCATTGGGCAGCGGTCAGTTGGATTTAGCATCCGAATTGATGTTAAGAAACAATCTCAGAATTCGGTATTTGCTCTGGAAATCTTAGTATCTATCATCTTTGTGTTCCCTTGACGCATATTTGGTGCTTGATTCAGATATAATTTCTCAGCATACTACACTCTTTTCCTTTTTATTTTGTTTATCTTGTCCAATGTATGGTGGTTTCTTGTATGCTGGATCGCATCTTTGGTATTTGACTAGTAAACACCCCAATATTATTTGGTATTGAGGCTTAGTTTGTTGATTTTTGTATAATATATGTTATAGACATGGAAGCCAGCAGCATGATTGGATAGAGACCATTGCTGCAAATCAGTGTTCCTTTGCTAGTCTTCAGCATTGCATGTTATCTCCTTTACACTTCTTCATGTACAATGGTTTATTGATTCATCTGTCTTTTTGGGTTTCATCTCCAAGAAATCAGCTAGAGACATGCCATTTTTCTTGATTCACCTTCCTTGATTTCTTCTCCATGTTAATATCTACTAATTCGTATTCCCTGAATGTGATTTGTGTTATACTATGTAATTTTTGGGATGGAAAGTTGTTTTATTCCAGCTTCTTACAAAATCAGGAATACAAACTAGTATAATATAAATGAGATTATGCTGTCGAGCCAACTACTTGAGGTGATGTTCATGATGATGATTATGAGTGCAGGGAAGAATACTGCAGAACCTAGGTATTAAAATCAACAGTGCTCAATTCACAGTGGGAAAGACCGGATAAATACCATTGAGGACTGCATCTTAATTTTTTGTGGAATGATGATATTCCATTTACTTTTTTGCATGAAGGGTGTTACTGTGATAGTTTCATTGCTAATATTTGGTGGCAGGAAGTGATTGTTGGTCCAGACAATAGAACTGCTACATCCAGTGATAATTTTCTGCGGGTGAATCTGGTTGGAGACTATGTTGGATATACTGATATTCCAACTTTTGATGACCTCTACCTTGTCATACCTAGACAGGTAGCTCTTGTTGCTCATTTCACACTGGAACTCTACCACAGCTTTGAGATTTTATATAGATCTCATGTAGATACAAAATTAAGATGCACCTTTCTAAATTGTTTTACAGCAAAGAAGTAACTAGAGATGGTGAACGAAATTTATGTCTAGAGTTATTGGGATAGACAGTAGACTTTCAGCCTTAATTCCCCTTTTATTCTGGCAGTGATTATTACCTGATAGCAATCACGGATTATATGCTATGCTGGAAACTACTCGTTAAATTGATGAATTGTGCAAATTTAATTCTTGAGGACGAAATGCAAACTGTATATTAAAATTAAAAAGAATAGAAAATAATAATGCTTATTATTTCATTATAGATGCAATTGCTCATTTGAAACTTTTGGTCATGTGTTTTTCGTTGATTATGCAAGCATTTCTATATAGTCGCTGCAATTTGTTTCTTGTTTCTACTGGGACTTTTCTTTGTTGCGTAGTCTTGTCATTTGATACTAAGAGGTTTTGTATCTGTTTTGCTGAAGGGTGGCCCAGGACAACCACAAAATTTGGGGAGTAATTTTTCCATGTGGATGCTACTCGAAAGAGTGAGGTTTACACTAGATGGTGTTGAATGTAACAAAATTGGTGTAGGTTACGATGCTTTCAATGCACAGCCAGATTTTTGCTCAGCACCATTTTGGAGTTGCCTGCACAACCAGCTATGGAATTTTTGGGATGTTAGTAAATTTATAAACAACAATACTTAAACAATGCTCTTTTTCTGCTATAAGATCTTATACATACTGTAATTTCAAAACACTTGATCCATCTTTGTTTCCTTTTTATGTAAGTTCTGTTCCATGTTCTCTTACCAGTACAACATTTGGTGTACAATGATGGTCTTTTCTATTTCTCATATATCTGTATAAACTGCATCAAGAGACATCATGTTTTCAGATTTCTGTAATGGCCTGCCATCTATCAATAGCTTCTCTATCTCTATGAGGTAGTGGTAAGGTATGCATATACTCTAGCCCCAAACTCCACTTGTGGAATTCCACATGCTGTTATAATGGCTTGCACATTATCTTTGGGGGCTTGTACTTCCCATGTCTTCTGAATTTTCTTTTGTTGCTAGTGTTTGAAAACATTTTGTCCATACATCTCTACAATTCCATTGGCTTGTATAAATTAGCTTTCTTAATTAAAATACCAATTGAGAATCAGCATCTAAAGGTAAAGCGGGTCAAGGGTTTGTGTGGCTGTTTCCTCAACAATTTTTTACTTAAAACATAGATATAAATAATATAGTGGCACCTGTCGTTCGTCTGTGGTTGAAGCTCAATTGTCCTTAGAAGCAATTTTACGATGTTTCGGACTTGAACTTGAGTAATTTATCTTGTAGGCTGACCAGAATAGAATTAGTCGAAATCAAGTGCCGCTGTATTGTGTGCAAGGAAGGTTTGAAAGAATCAACCAGCATCCAGTTACGTTTCGGGTTTAGATTTTGTATCTGCACAGATATCTTTTGCTTGTGCTTGTAATTACAAGTGTCTGCAGAATGCAGGAAGTCATTCATTCTCTATTGGAATTACAGAAGTCCTGAACACAAATCTGTTGATAGAGTTGAATGCGGATGATATAGAATATGTGTATCAAAGGTCAGTCACCTTATTTGGTATTAGTGCCTTATCCTTATGGTTCTTCTTGGCATAGTTTTTCGTCTATGTTCCCCTTTTATCTGAAGAATGTGAGCAAATTTAATGGCTGTTACGATATTTTTTATATTCTAAAGTTTTTGTCCCGATATTTATCATTATTTGGAAATTCTAGAATTTTTGTAATCATATGACGGAGTTAGTTTTCTCTCTACTTTGCTACTATATTTATGGTGAATAAATAAAGAACTGTTTCCTTTATTAAGAAATGCCAACTACATACCAAATTATATTGTAAAAAGAAGCATACCACATCAAACTTTTAATGACCAGCAAAGATTAGCAACTAATAGGAAAATAAAGAGAAAAGTGTCCCTTCTAAGATTAAGAACAACTTTTTTAGTATGTGGATAATATGTGAACGGAAATAAAATATCAAAACACTGAAAAGTTAAAACATCAAAACCAATACTTCTCATCTGCATCTGTTTAGATTAATTGGATAGACTATGAGCATTGATTGAACATTTTGTCCGATTGATTTGGTCCTTTTATGCAGGAGCCCTGGGAAAATTCTCAGCATTACAATCCCAACTTTTGAAGCTCTAACTCAATTTGGAACAGCAACAATTACAACAAAAAATATAGGTGAAGTGGAAGCATCCTACAGCCTCACGGTGAACAACTATTTTATGTTTAGACAGTTAAAATATGTGTTTTATCAGCTCATCAGTTTAATGTTCTGCTATTTCTAAATAGATAAGCTTTCATATTTACATCCGAGAGTTAAGTTGCCAACCAAAATGAGTTGGCTCAGTTAATAAGAATCTTGAAAGGTCTTGGTCATTCCCTATGGCAAACATCCTGTACGTCTAAAGTACTTTGAGGCCTGCAGGATGCTTTGGCCCTGGATGAGTCCTCTCAGTTTAATTTTGAGGCCTAGAGCATGCTTTGGCCCTGGATGGGTCCTCTCACCGATCTATTCCATACTCTACCCGCCACCCCCACAATCCAAAACAGAGAAAAAGAAGAAAAAACATAAAGGAGTCCCAGAATAAGTCATGCTATATCATAATAGCATTATCTTGGTTTTTCTTTGGTTTGATGTATCAACTTGGTAATTTCCTTTGTTCTACCACCAGATCTAATCTAAACAAATTTCACCAGTGAAGAATTGTTAAATATCTGAGAGGACCTTGATGCATCATGTCCTATTTTCTCATTCTGAAGGTTCACAAGTTTTGTTATATAATTCTAGAAAATAACATAGATGTCTGAGAATAGAAACTTGATTAAAGCCTCGCAAGCCTGTTGAATTAACTCTAATTTTAGTAGGTCAATTTGCAGTTTTTGTAGAGGCACAACTATACTTCATTCATCCACTTAAATAATATGTGAAACTCTTATACTTGACCTTTTCATCATGCAGTTCGATTGCTCAACCGGTGTCAGCCAAATGGAGGTCATGATTCCTTCTGATATATGATACAAAGTCATGATATTTTTGAAGAAGAAATAACTTTAGTAAACCTTATGGTGCTGCAGGAACAGTTTTATATAATGAAGCCAAATGAAGTCATGACTCGAGCATTCAAGTTGTACCCAGCAAATGATCAAGCTGCAAAGTATGTCTGTTCAGGTAATATGTTAATGAGGAGGGCATAAAATGTAGTAGATGATTCCAAATATGCCAAATTTTATATGTTTACTCTTTGTTGCAGCCATACTGAAGGACTCTGATTTTAATGAAGTTGATCGGGCAGAGTGTCAATTTACAACCAAAGCTACTGTTGTTGATAATGGATCACAGGTCAGCTGTAGATTATACTGGAAATCTTGGTAAACACCGTGTGAGCGTATTGTTTTCTAGCAGTATAAAAAAAGAAAAATAACAATGATGTACTGGGGCTGGATATGATGGGGATGCAAACACCGTGTGAGCATATTGTTTTCTAGCAGTATAAAGAAAGAAAAAATAACAATGATATACTAAGGCTGGACTACATGATGGGGGAGAGTTTGTTGAAATATGTGACCATATCATCTAAAAGCTTAAGTTGTTTGACGGAGAATACTTTTGTTTATTTAATTTTGTCTTCCCATCATGTGGCTTGTGTTTGGAGTTGAGCCAGTGATGGTGTTAAAATCTCAGCACCTTGGATGACTAATTTGTTGAGAGGCCAGAATTCTAACAGAAAAGAGAGTGTATATGTGCTTCTTTTTAATAGGACTATAAGATTTCAAATATATGAAGCATTTATTTAGCACTCTGCTACACTTCTTTTCAGTTGTAATGATCTTTGCATGGTTCTGGGATCCGTATGGTTGTCAACCTGGAAATAGTTTTGGTTTCTACTGTCACTGGTCAAAATAAGCGTTCTTAAGTTCACAAAAAGGGCAGAGAAAATGGACTGGAAAAGATTTATTTCTTTTTCTCTTCTTGTCTGATTGAAGTAAATAACTGCAATTTCAAAAACTGCTATTGCTCCATCGGTATAACCTCCAAGGGTCCAACGAAGTTTCAGTTTTATTTCCTAGTAAGTATAGCTTTGTTGGATCCAATTAGTCTATAGTGTAACTAGCGTTTGAAAATACGCTTTCCTTTTCTCCTCCCACCCATCCCTTTTTCCATTAGATTATCCTAAGACTGATCTCTCTTGGATCTAAGTTTCTCAACCATTCTTCAGAAGACATCCTTGGTAGGGCTGTCAGATAAACATGTAATGTCTTGCACTGGCTCTTATTTGTATCACTGATGACATGTTGTCTTCTTAATGCAGATTCCATTTCAACCTCCTAAGACAAACATCAATGGTTTCTTTGAGAGCATTGAGGAACTATGGAAAAAAATGTGGGAGCATTTGACAGATTTTCTAACTGGGAAAAGCTGCAGGTACTTAAACATGTAATGTTTTTGTTGCCAAATGATCACCAATGAAGCATATTAATAGATATAGAATATTTGAAGACTTTTATGTCAACTGCAGTGTTTTCAGTCGAGTTTCACTAAAGTTACATGCTCCTAATTGTGTTTCAGTGAGGTAATATACTCTTGAGTCTTTAGGCAGGAGTTCGAGATACTTTTGATATACCCTTAATGTTAAGTTTCTGTCCATCTTACATTGATCTCTGCTTAACCATGAACCATCGGGAATTTAAAGATTTATCACATCAGTTCAGATTTTTGAATATTATTTAAGTATTCCAGTGTTAATATTTTTCATTTCACGATTTCTTTTCCTTTTCAAAATGGCTTCTTCACTGTTATATTTCTGTTCCAAAACCTGCTCTGATTTACTTTACTTGAGCTGAAGGTCTTTCGAAAACAGTCTCTCTATCTTCACAGAGCAAAAGGTAAAGTCTAGGTGCACACCACCTCTCCCTAGACCCCACTTGTGGTAGTTCACCGGGCATGGTGTTGTGATTTAAGGATTCCTGCCATAAAAATTCAATTTTCATGTTAATTGTGTAAATAGCTTTTCTTTTGACAAATAATTTCCTGGTTAGCTTTCATCGAGAAATATTTGTTAACTAATGAATTGTTAATTTTTTACAGATATTAACTAAAGAAGTGGTGGTGAATGGTGATAGGTTATAAATTTGAATAGAGGAGACCAAGAACATTTTTTTTTCTAAACTAAACTAAAATATCTACTTGGGTTCAATTATCAGTTCTTTCTACATTACGTTGTGGTATGTGCTTTAAATCTTACCTCTGGTTTCTGGATCAAACATGATGTGATTTTTGATTAATTCCTGAGCAATGTTCCTCTCATAAGCATAGATGGTCTTTTTCTACACTTCCAATTCTCTCTTGCACATTGGTCCTATTCTGATCATGAAATCGGCTGTTTCCATCATGTTGAGTGCTTGAAAAATATATCATCGTGATATTTTCTATCGTCCTAAGGACCTTATTTGTCTTATGTAGAAGAATGCTGACAACCATAATCTCATGTTGAGTGAAGGAGTTACTTGCATGAATTTTACATTAATTTGTTATCTGTTTTAGTTTGCTAATGTCTGATGTAGATATTAGATTTTGTTGCAAGAGTAAGTCCTGTCTATTTCCTGAGAGAAAGTACTTCTGTAAGTTTTCAATTCGATTATGCAACTCTGAATCTTTCTGTGGACAGAATGAAGTGCTATGGATTCTTCGACTTCAGCTGCCATATACAGTACATCTGCATCAGTTGGGTGGTGATGTTTTGTCTGTTCTTGGCAATTATTCCGACAGGTTTCTTGCTTACATAACATTTGTAGTGATCTTTTAGAAGTTGAAAGAAGAAACATATTGATGGTACGTTACTATTATGACTTGCAGTAATTGTACTGCTCTGGCTTCTTCACCAGAAAGGTCTTTTTGATCCTCTGTATGACTGGTGGGACGACCATTTTTCATTTACTGAAGATAAACATATGAGTCATTCGAAGCAAAATTACGATGCTGGCCCATTAGGAAATCATCATAAGAGAAGTCATAAGAACGAGCCAAGGCATCATAAGCATCATGAACATAGAAGGCACACAAGGTTTCACAGTGACCCGCACGAGAATCTTTTGGGAGAAACTGATTATCATTACTACCTTCATCATATGCACAAGGATAAGCATAAACATGGGAAAACCAAGAACTCAGGCATAACAAAGCCTCTTCGTTCAAGGAAGGGAGAGGACGACCACATGAGACATCATAGACGAATAAATGAGAGACAAACCTTGGGAGGACCTATCATAAACAAGAAGAGAGGTGATGAAAATCCAGAGGAATATCTAAGGCACAAACATCCCATCTTAAATGACACACATCATAAGAGGCAAAGCAAGTGGAAAGAATGACTAAAGCTGGTTGATAGTGATTGTCAGAGCCCTTGCAGTAATCTCATGTACAGAAGATATTAATTTGATTTTTCTTCTTTATAATGTGCTTTTGACCTCTCTTAACTTACAAACTAAATGTTCCAGGAATACTTTGGGGCACAGAGAAGGGTCCTGAAATATGGTTGAGCAGGAAATTGTGAACTCTGATTCTAGTAGGACTTCTTCATTCAAAACTGTACCATGTATTAAATTTATACACTTTTGTTCTTTTCTTCTTCAATAACAACTACACCTTGTATTTAAATCATAAAAGAAAAAGAAATATATACATACATACATATATATATATGTATGTATGTATGTATGTATAGGCGTCATATCAGTAAATTTTAGCAAAATTTTCCCAGACTAATGATTTGCTGAGTTCTTTCTTTCTTTGTCCCAGCATTCTTTCAGCGGCATATCTTCTGCTGCTTTGAGAATATCCGGGTAAGTTTGAATTCCTGGTACTGTCTTTAGCCACTTTTTCTGACTATCCCATCTATTGTGTGTTGGCTATTGTATCTTCGCATCTTTTTCTGAGATCTTAACGTGGTAACCATTAGGAAATTGTAAACCAGGACTCCGCACTGTGTTTCCTCCTTCAATGGTTTCCCACCTGACGGTTTTTACCAGTTACAACTGATTAGCTCCCTCTCTTTGTTTCTGAAAGATATTAATGTGAGTTATGTTCTTACCTGTATTTGGTCACGAGGGAGTGGAGAAATACAGCCATCTGCACCTTAGTGAAATCTGTACCAACGCAAAATCTCATACCACCACCAAAAGCCATGAAATTTCGAGTTGCTCCATTTATTTCTACTCCCTGTATTCCATGAATATTTCATAGTAAGGTTGAGAAAATTACTCTATGATAACCCACAGTACACTTTCACTTTCTCTAACCTTTAGTATCGTTCAAATACAGTAGCAATAAATAAATTATGCAAGGCTCACCTCCCATCTCCATGGATTGAAGTCAAGGGGATCTTGATATTTGGCAGGGTTTAAGTGTACAGCTGGAGGACAAACCATAACCGCCCAACCAGCTGGAATGGTATACCCTGCATCAGATAAGTATTATATTAAGGTATGTTCCTATGAGTACATCTGGAGCCTAATTCACAAGAAGATGGTGGTAAAGAATTTTAATCAGATACCTTTGAAGTTGATATCTCTAAGTGTTTTCCGGAAAATAGCAGGCACAATATTTGCCAGTCTGACAGTTTCATTAATAACCTACAGATCCAGTATTAATAAAGAAAATGTTCGTAGTGCAGGTTACTAAGAATATTGAAAATGAAAAAAAAATAGTTTTAATTGAAATACCTGAAACGTAAATTTCAATGATTTATATTCTTTCCATGTAAGTCCAGAAGCTGGATTTTCCCTGCTTCTAATTATTGCCTCATGTTCCTCCTGAAAGGCATTATATACTCATTAGTCCTGGCATGTAATGAGGTTGATTATTTAAAAAAAGATTAGTCACACTTACTGTTAATTTTTTTAAAGCCAAAGGATGATCATGTAGCAATTTAATGGCGACAGTTATAGCCAGGGAGGTGGTCTCGAAGCTGGCAAAGAGCAGTACAAACATCAAATCCAGAGCTATTGCCTCTGTGAGGATTGTGTCCTTCCTTTGAAGTTCTTCTAGGACATAATCAAAGAAATCAGTTTGTTCCTTCCTAGGATTTGCTCTTCTTTCCTCTAGCATTGTCTTTAGCATCTTCATTGCCCTCTTTCTTCCCTGGTGATCACCTCTAGAGTCAGTTCATCTCGTTAACAAGTATATGGGTATACCATTGTAACCCAAATTTCGTAGAACTGCATTCTATGACCAGATGGCTAAGTCAAATTATGTAGTGTTAATACCTGTAAGCACTTATGATAGGCAGTTCCGGGAATATCAATTGGAAAGGAAATCAATCCCTGTATAAAAGCTACAAAATTTTCTCGCAGATTTTCTGATGAGGTCTCAGAATCATAGCTGATTAGCTTTTTTGCAGTTAGATCAAATATCATCTGCAGAAACACCAGGAGATATTCTGATTAAAATTGAGAACCTTAAAAATATAGTACTAAATGGAAATTTTAAAGAGGAGTCTCGGTGCAATTGCAATAGTTCTTGTCGGGTGACAGTAGTCACAGATTTAAGCTGTGAAATAGCCTCTTGCAGAAAGCAAGGTTGGGCTGCATACATAAGACCTAATGTGGTCTGGTCCTTCCCTGAATGTTGGGCATAGTGGAATTCTGTGCACCGGGCTCCCCTTTATTATCGAAGGGAAAATTTGGGCTAACTTACATTGGCAGTTGCTTCCTTCATCTCTACACTTGTCTGACCTGACCACCTGTTCAATTTATTTTTTGCTGCCTCTTCAACCTCAGGCATCATCTTTTTCAGACTTTCAGAACCAAAAAGGTTTAGTACCATGTTCTTCAAGTACTTGTACATGAAACCATGCAAGGAACCTACATTTTGCCTTCCGAATATCTCAGTGAATGTATCTGGATACCAGCTCTGAAACAATTGTCCCTCTTGCTGAAAGATGAAGTAATTAAGGTCCGGGTCTGTTGATACTATAACAGGACGTCCCACCACGCTAGTTCGGAAAATCGGTCCATACCTGGAATAAATTGCCAAAAAAGCTTATTTACTAGGATGGTAAAATGAAGTCCAGTAAATATCAATTGTAATATTACTACTAATATATATAATACTCAAAAGAGTAGATTGCAGTAACAACCTTTTCATCCTTTCCTTCACAAAGGGAGCAATATCTGATGTTGTATTAGGGGCAAAGAATTGGATGCTCTCGCCGAGTAATGGCCAGCCCATTGAACCTGGTGGGAGTTTTCCATTGCATCTGGGATTCCTCCAGTTGTAAACCCAATGTATAATGATCAAAACCAGAAAAGCCCCAATGCACATACCAACTGATATCATCTTAGTAGTAATATGTATTATCTGCCCCTATATCTCTATTGATAGATGAATCGAAGTCGGAGATTTTCTAAGAGAACTCCCAAGAGGAGGAAGTGGAAATGTATGTTGCAGACAGGTATACAATAGATTGACAAGAGACTGAGAATAAATGCAAAACAATTGTTCAAGGAAAAAAGAATGTATTGGTTTTGTTATCAATAGGAAGTGGAAGAGTAATGGTAGGAGATGTTGTGAGAAATAGACTTGTAGAATGAGAAGAAATTGCTGTCATGTACTCCATATCCACGAGGAGCGAGTTCTTAAATAGGCAGGCTAGACTTACAACTAATTAGAATAATAATTTTAATTGTTTTTCTCAAGTTGGTTGCTCAAAAAAAAAGCTGTACAAGTAGTTGGAGATAAGAATAGTATATCCAGAATTATTTTGCGTTGAGAACACCCTCATTCTTTTGTCAACGGCCATAATAAAAAATTTGTTAAAGAAAAAGCCTAGCATAACGATGAAGCTTACACGATCCTTCCTCTAATTATTTCTCTCTCTCTGTAAATAATCTTTGAAAGGTCATAAAACACACAAAACTGAGGTAGTACTGGCACATCTTTAGGAGCTTTATTAGGGAAAAATATATTTCCTTAATTCACAGATTTAATAGTGTGAAAATTGGATTTAAAGTATGATGTTGCCTCATTTAGAAGTAGGAAATCAATCATCAAGATGGATTACAACAACTACAAAATCTAATGGTTACATCAGCTGCATCAGAATCTTCTCAATATCTAAGTTAAATACTGTCTTTCAAACAAACTTAATGTAAAGAATAAAGATGCAATTTAGTTTTTTCAAGATGTAGATCTCATTTTAGATCTTATTCTTTAGTTGTTGCACAACAGCTCCACAGGCACACCGTGTCAAATTCTGAATCTTAAATTACATGAGGATGATGCTAATTGGAGTATCCTAGATATTGAGGCAACGACTATATCAGGTTCTCTACTAAAGTTTCTTTTCTTTTCTCTTTTGTTACATTGATACTAAATATATGAGGGATTATCAGAAACAATCTCTCTATCTTTGAGATAGAATAAGATTTGGGTACATTACTCCACAAAGTGGGTTCTACACCGAGTATGTTGTTAAAAATATTATAAGTGTTGCTTATATTAGCCACAAGTAAAAACTCCATTTCCTTGGATCACATGTTCCCAAATTAGGACATCTACTTCATGTTCGAGACATTCATTTTGCAAGAAAAATCTACACATTTATTTGCCTCTCTCCAAATGTGTCTAATAATCTTCTTGTTGGCTTACAACAAGTATTTTAATCTTCAATGATAATCTTAAGAGAGTTATTGTATATCCTCTTATAATGCTGAACCATTAGACAATCCGTTTCCACCTCTATTCTTCTAAATTATCTTATCTGTCAAAATGGAAAATTTAACTATTCTTTTGCCTTGTAATAAACTCTTTTTCATTTTCAACACATAGAGCACCACCCCCACCGTCGAGCCGCGGGCTTAATCCCACTAAATAATGAAAGATAGGTAGGTTTACTGTGGATAATGACCAACCACTATATGCAGTTTTAGCATGCTTCGTCATACTAATCTTGCACTTATTTGTACTCAAGTATTATAATAATGCACTTAAGATTCATGTATTAGACAAAAACAGAAAGGGGACAATGAGTTTATCAAACTGTTTAAGTCTTAAAATAACCCAAGCGCGGGAATCAAAACCCTTGTCTTGTTCTTGGGATTTTTATGACTAAAATAAACTCAACTCGTGTGCAGACTGAACTGTTTGGGTCAAAGGGGGTCCATTTTGTGTTAACTTTTTATGTTCCTTTTTTGTCACTATTACAGAGAAATGTGTTTAGGAAAAATCCTAGTTATTGCTGGAATGGTATGTCATTGGTGCTGTACCATTGTACCAATTTATCGGTGATTTGTTTTAAATAAATGTTTTTTAAGTGGAAAAGTTTAAGTGAATACAGAGAAAAAGACCAATTCTGAATGGATTGCTTAAGAGGATGACACAGATGGCTCAACCGCCTTTTGGCATTAGGCTTATGTGGAGGTGCAGAATAATGACAGCTCAATTTGACTCTTAGTTTGAAGTTTTTCTAAAATAAATAAAAAAATTAGTACCAACTCTATAGATTAAGAGATTAAGGAAGTGCTTAATGAAGTCAAATTCTCTGGACCTTCTTAAGTACTTATTTTGTTAATAGCTTAAGTGTAAACGACTTTTTTTCTTTTCCTTTTGGGGCTTCTAAGAACCGACACAAAAAGGTCCTACTTGTCTTGATGGTGTAAAGCACAGATCTATGTAAGGGACCCACTAATTTTAAAGCTAAAATCTCTCCACCTGGCGGTATTCTTTTTTTGCAGTTCTGCATTTCCCTTAAAACAGTGACTGCTATAAAATATTTTTCACCAAAATAAGTGAGTTAATTTGTTACCCCTTTCGTCCATTTTTACGTGTTCATTCTATTGAAAATAAATATTTAATAGTATTTATTTATTTTATAAAATTACGAAATAATTTTATATCTATCTTTTTAATTTATTTTTATTATTAATTATAATTATTTCTTTATTACACTTTTTAAAATATTGTATTTATTATATTCAAAGAATATTTTGATAAAATTTTCCTATCATTTACTACTGCCAAGTCTATATTAGATAGTTATTATTGGATAGAAAAAGTACTTTTTATGATTTGATAAATAATACTTTCTACCTTTGAGCTTGTAATGCATGGTGCTTAGAAGTTACTATAGCAGGTCGTTTGATTTGAATGCAAGTTATAGTGAGATAAGTTATGCTGAAATTAGTAATGAAGAGATTTGAGATTATTTCTTATTGGATATTTCATTTGTTGCATAAATTTTAAAAATATGTTGTTAGTTTACAAAATACCCTTTACTTTATTAATTTCTATACATTGTCTTTTCTTACTTTAGTTATTCAATATTCATTGTTAAAATAAATCTTTCATTTTATATATCTTAAATATTTTTATGTGCGCATGATATGTTTTTGAAATAAAACTTCTTCTTATTTAACTTAAAAAAACAACTTTTATTTTTAAATTTGGTAAAGTAAAAAAAATTATGAAAAATTAAAATATAAAAAAAATACGAATTAGTAAATAAAAATTATGTTATATAATGCAACTTTTTTAATAAAAAAATATGAAGAAATATCATAAAAATGAGGAGTGAAAGTTGTTAATGTTATTATATATTGTAAAAAAATAATGTAAATACACAAAAATATTTAAAATAAAATATAAAAAAGGTTCAAAAAGGTATCTTTGTCATTTATCCATTTTATACCATGATAAGTTATCCTAAAGAAAAAGGATAACTTATCCCGATACTATTTATTAGTCCCGGGATAAGTTATCCCGAGTTTGACAACCAAACATCTATTTAAGATCCACTATATTTTTATATTGGGATTAAATACATTAATATTTTACACCAGACGATCCCTAAGGGTGTCAAATAAGCGAGTTAGGTTTGAAATTGAGAATGTTAAAATGGATTGAAATAGAAATTGAATTGGGTTATGACCCGTCCAAATTTACTTTGATCTCAAATGGACTAAAAATCTAGTTGGGTCAGGAATGGTCCAATTTGATCCGCTCAATCTCAATAATTTTAACATATTATTATTTACTTTTCATAACCACAATTTGAATCTCAACTCAAGAAAACAAAAAGTTACAGATAGATAGATAGATAAATCATAAAAAATATAAAATAAATAGAAAACATACATTAAATCAAGGAAAAAGTACATAAAATAGATCTAATTTAATACTATTTATCCTTAATAGACTCAATCTAAACTATTTATTCTTAATGGATCCATTATCCAAACTATTTACTTTTTTACCCACTTATCCCTTTTTATTCCGCCTGCTAACGTCAGTATAAATACTCTGAAATATACTCTGTCAGTATATATATATACCATAGTGGTATCATATAGAAAGAGCTCAATCTTTTGTGATACTCTAGCGGTATATTGATACCCAATTGGTACATAAGATTTTTTTTAAGAAACATAAAAAAAATTATTAAATTCTAAAATAGTAGAAAATATATTCATTATATACTCTGTCGGTATATTTATATCATATCGGTATCATATAGGATTAAAGTTGATCATCTGCGGTACCTTATTGGTATATATATACACTATTATTATATCATATACAAGCAGATGCTGACATCAATATGATGTTTGTGCGCGAGTTTTTATATTAGGGGGCAAAATTTTAATAGCATGGGAGTACAAAATGTAAAAGGGTATATGAATGTAAATAGTTTGATTTAAAAAGGTACAAACTTAGTTTTCCCTTAAATCAATGCAAGTAAAGACTCTTAGAAGGGGTTGAAATTAAAGATTAATTAAGCTCAGTTGAAAAATCTTTTAAAATGGTTAAGATTTTAATCGGTTGAGATTGAACCCAATTCAAATTATCTTGAACTCAACTCATCAAAATTTGAATGGATAATTATTTATATTTGGACTCATTTTTATATCCTTAAATTACTGCAACTTCTTTAAGTTAAATCATTTTTCTATACACTGCCTACTGTGGTCGCCCTATGTCGAGCGTCCCCTTTTTATTTGTCTTTTCGATCACTCGATGGGCTTAATTTCCACCAAGCAAACCAACTCATGTAAGTAGTACTTTAACATCGTTGAAGTACAATACCCGGTCCTCACTAGACCCTCCTATTAATTCGGGTGAATTCAAAATTTAAAGTTTATGAGTTTTATAACTATCTCAAAACTTAATATTCAACTTTGGACACTTTTTGCCTATAACTGAAATATCCATCAATTTAAAGTGGATCCTGAAGTAAATAGACATCTCCAAATAATAATGCAAAAAAATAGTGAACAAGACATGGCCCTTCTGGAAAATTACCTGAGCACGCCAGTGTGGGTAAAGAGCACATGCTTTGGAATTTGGAAGCACTCAACTACCACCTGTAAATGCTCACACTATTAATAAGTGTGTGTTGTATGTATATACTCTAATATCTAGTGGTGTCTTTTATATATATATATATATATATATGTATATATATATATCTTTACTTACAATTTATGTAAATATATAACGGAAGACAACGACGACAATGACAATAACAATATATCCAGTAAAATTTTATAATTGAAATATGGGAAGGAAAGAAAATAATAAAATTATATTAGCAGGAGTAGGAGAAGATTGAGGAAAAAGTAGTACCTTCTGTCTGTGCCGTGCGCATGGGGAAAGTATTATTTGAATGAAACTTACGACAATGATCCTGGTCAACTGCCTTTAAACTAGTTCTCCTTCTTTCTAATTCAACTTCACGTTTGCAATTTCTGAGACCTAGTTGATTTCACTGATTCATGTATAAATAGATTCAAGATTTAAATTTTTATACGTATGTATATATACATAATACATACATGAGGTGTTGTCTTTCCCTCAATCTTGCATAAACATAAAATGTTTTGTGCATTGGAGTGTTTTTATATATACGTTAGGATAATGAGGGTCAATTGTGAGCTAAGTTGCTTGGACTCTTCAAAAATGTTGCATCCGTGTTGGATCCTTAAAAAATACACTATTTTTAGAGGATCCAACAAACACCAGTGGCGGAGCCACTCTTTGGCTAGGGGATTTATTCGAATCCCCTTCGCCTGAAAGTTATACTATTTATACATAGGTAAGATTATTCTCTTATTTATATATATAGTAGATGTCAAACCCCCTTTTGGCTAGTTCGTGTATTTGTTTTTTCAGATTTTGAAACCCCTGAATTGAAATTTTGGCTCCGCCACTACCATTAAGTGTTCAATATAATGTTGGGCAGATTGAATAA
>JAOTQR010000100.1:22431997-22444458 GCA_025774065.1 Solanum ossicruentum | reverse complement strand
AATGAAAGATAATATAAAAAAGAAACTCCCCATAATTTTCTTAACTTTGAATAATTCATTTGTTTAAATTATAAATAAATATATATATATATATATATAATAATAATTTACTTAATATGGATCATAGGAGTATAAATTAATTTAACTAATTGCAACTTAAGTGAAATTTGATATGCTTAATACTTCCTTTGTCCCATATTAATTGAATTTGTAAGGTAATACACATATATTAAGAAAGTATTTAAAGACAAAATTTACACCATACTTTTCACTATTGTCTTTTGTGAAATCATAAATATATAGTGTAATTTATCTCTTTGAAAATATAAAACTAAAATAAATGAAAGGGTAAATATAAAAAGAGTTTCAAACATTATTTTTGAACTTTGAATAATTCATTTATTTTAAACATTAAAAGAATTTCAAAATTTAATTAATTTAAGACGAATAAAATATTCTCTTTTGAGCCAGAAAATATCTGGGTGATTAATGATAATTTTTCTAGCACAAAGCATTTTGGTAATAAACGGGATTATGGCCATCATCCTAGTGAGAACTTTTATCAAGTGAATTTAGTATCTACGTATACTATTAATAGCTAAATTAGAATTTTTAGCAAACGAAAAAAATATTATTTTATCCGTAACATTATTATCTTTCCCGAAAAAATAAGTATACTTCTCCGTATTGATTAAATATTGCTTGAGGTGATATCATGCATGACCTGATATAAACAAAACCTAGGGACCATAAACTTTGTTTCTTTCCTCTTCTTTTAAAAATTAAAAATATAAATATAAGGTAGTAAAACATTGATTAAGCTGAAAGGAACATGTTCCTTTTATTTCAATTTATTTATCTAAATTTTATGTAAATTTGATTTGACATAAAATTTAATATAAAAAAATTAAATTTTAAAATTAAAAATTTATAAATATAATTTTAAATATGTTATGTAAAAATAAAAATTAAAAAAATGTTAAATTTAGAAACATCCAAAGTGAAGCGAAGGGATTACATTTGTACATTACTATTACCACACTCAATTTCTCCATCAGCAATTTTTCATTTGTATATCACATGCTGTGACCCAAATCTTAACTTGTATACTTTACTTGTATACATTTTTTTAATTCTACGTTGATGATATTAAAAGGGACAAAGCTATTAAATAGCAGACTTTTTTTGTTCCCCGGTACCACCCCCCCACCCCCTGCCAAACTTTTTGTCACCTTTCAACTTTGTTTGTTAGTCTAGTAGAATTTGACCCAAAAAAAAGTAAAAAGAAGAGGGACTTTTAACTAGAGAAACAAAATTAGGAACAAAAAATATTCCGTTTAGTAGTATAATATGTGAAGGGAACCTTATAGTAATTCGTAAAGTTGTTATCATATGATTAGAAAATCATGAGTTTAAGTCTTAAGAATAATTATTGACAAAAATGGAAGAAAATATTATATACAATTAGATTTTTGTAGTTGAACCCTTTATATACAATTAGATTTTTGTAGTTGAACCCTTCCCCGAATCCTGCACATTTTGCCTACACACGAATCTACTTTATCGACAAAAGTTAGAACTTATCTCTGATTTTCCCATCATGCTGTTCAAGTTTTCGCATATACTAGAGAAGATTACGGTATTTTAAGAGAGTAAACCCGCTTAGATACTTTTGTAGACACCACACATCATTTCTTAATTTTGTTGTCAAGTATATCTGGGGAGAAAAGGAAAAACAACAGCTTCAATCTGGCATCTGATTTGGGTTTTTACTTGGCCTCTCCTAAAATGCATTTTCAAGGGCAACAGAAATTATGGACAAGAAATTGGTAGGATTAAATTTGAGCTTAAGCATAAACACATAATAAAGGACTCAGAGAGATCAGGATAGCATAGCAAGGTGCATCTAACATTTCTTGCTTACAGTATCTCTTTTTCATCCATTGCTTTCTTATTTTGTTCTTTGTCCTCTATTTACGACAATATGTCAACTGGGAGTGGCAAACTAGGGCCCAGGCAATAAGCAAGACCATCATCATCAAGCTCGTTAGCAAACCATGTTTCGATTGATAAGAATATAACCAAGCATATTTTAAGTTATAATCGATCAGAGAGAGAGAGATTACATTGGTATACCTTTCGTGTAAAAGTTAGAATTCAATGGTTTGGTATGAGTTGTCGCGTGTAGCAGTAAACAGTTTCGACACATCCAATAAATGGCCATTCCATGGGCCATCAGCAGAAACTTTCGTCATGGAAACAAACTCAGATCCAGTTAAGTTGCAAAAGAGTTGATGTACAGAAACTGCAACCAATGGCAACATGGATCTGTCTGGCCCAAAAATGCTCGTGTATGATCGGATTGCACTCATATATAGTGTTTAGATCTCAAGCTTGTGTAGCTGCGACTAACTTTCTGATCTTTCTGTCGTGGTTCAACATAGCACTCACACTCTCAACAACCAATATAATCTGCACAGGTAAAAACATACTACATCAAAATAAACAAATATAGATGAGGAGCAGGGTCCGGATGCTAGGGCGTGCAATTATGCAATTTGAATGATCTGCTAAAACTCCAAAGAACAAAACTGCTAAAGGGAGTACAGGTAACCTCAGAAGAGACTAGTCAAGTTATCAAACAATAAGAATTTAAACCTCAACAATGATGTTACAACATGAAATGATCGTGCTGCATCCTATATGTTCATGTCTTTGCCTAATGACATGACTGCATTGGTAAGAGCAGGTTTATGGGGTTCAAAATAAATGCTAAACGTCCACAGAAAGAAGTGAGACTGTAGGTCCGTGCATGACCAGTTTCTTGCTTAAGAAAAGATGAAGGCAAGATTTTGTTGCCCTGCTGATAGGAAACGGTGATTTGAGAAGAAGTTCATTTAGATTCGCAAAAAGACCATGATTACACAACCTTGTTATATCCTAAGTTCCGACATGCATCCACCGACACTTTTGAAGAGTCCGAGCAACATAGGTTATATCTGAAGAAGCCATGTCATTCTACTAGAATACCATTTATCTGTCAATGTTCCACGACAAAGAATACACCAGCAGGTTTTGAATAATTAATACATGACATGTTTCACAGGCCACCCAGATCCCACTTGGTGGGATTTCAGTGGGTATGTTGTTGTTGTTGTATGTTTCACAGGCTAGATACCAATTGATTTGACCCAGAATCTCTAAATAGATGACACGTTTCACAGGCCATACATACCAAGAAATATACTAGTAAAGGTACAAAAGTAAACCTGGAAGCAAGCATAAGCCATTCCTGTTGCAAAGTAAAAGTTGGCATTGCCAGTACCCTGCAAAGTTAGTAAGTTATTTGAATAAGCACCTAACGCATATCTTTAATTGCCTTAATGCTTAAAAGACACTAGGAGCAATAATGCATTAGCATAGAAATGAAGCAGATATATACCCTCCATATCCACAAGTTGTGCATCACAGGACTAAGAAGGGAAACTCCAACATATCCGCAGAAGAGAAAGAAGGAAAACTGCATTTCTGCAATGGGTATAATGGTCAGACATAATTCAGTTAGGACCATAATCGAGAGAAAAAGGGTATGCTTAGTACCTGCTAACTCATTGAAAAACAAAGCTAACAAAGCCAAGTACAGAGCTGAGTCCCCAACCTGATCAATTTGAATAAGGTTAAAGTAGGAGTCAAGAAATGATCATAATGTATTGTAAAAGACACAAGCAAATACAAATACAAAGCAATTGACTTGACATGATGAAAGTTAGCAATTGTACAAAAACAAGCATTTATAACTTTTAAGAAGTTTGAGCACAGCTACAAGAGAGAGTATTATCTGCTAAATTCAGCATCCTACTGACGATGGAAAAATCAAGAAACTCCCAACTACTCAGTTCTCATATGTACTCTTTGAAAGGGGACTGCAAATTGTAATATCCCCAACCCCCTCACCACCCCACCCGCAGCAAAAAAATAATAATAATAACAACAATTAAAAAAATCAGACACATGATTCCAGTTATTCTGCAGAAATCATAATTTCACATATCGACAATTATCTCGTGATGTAAGAGGTTGAACTACTCAATCTTTTTTGATGAAGAGGTTGAAGTACTCAATCTTCAAACATCAAATTTAGAATTTTTTAAATATTCACCAATGAAGTGAAATTCAGGAAAAAGAAATCTCTAATGGATAGGATTTAAGAATTAAAGATTCACTTAGGAGAAAGAGTACTCACTGAAGGATAGGGTTTAAGCATTGAACAAATTGCCATGTAAACAAAAGCCAAGAAGCATGGTCGGTGTTTTAGCCTTATGGCTAGAGGAAGTATCATGAAAAGGATGTTCACATGAAAAACAATCAGAAAGAAATCTCTGAAAAATTCAAAGACCTCCGCAAAGAAGTACCTGCAGCAAAGATGCAGAAAAAGGTTACTGAAAGAAGAGACAATTCACGAGAAAGCAATTCTATAGTCACCTACCACAAAACACCTATGTTTGGAGACAAATCTTTGACAGTAAGAATAAACCCATAGGTCCTGCAAGTCAATAAATGATATGATTGTTATCAACAAGTTTAAATATAGATAAGCAAATAAAGGCAACCTAGTTGCTACTTGCTATCAAGTTTCAACATGTGAAGCATGTCCTTATGCTGTATTGCCGAATCAACCATGATAGGCATGATATGAAGAGATACAACAGAATATCTGCTGTTTCACTCATACCACAAGGTGAGCAGCAGAAGAGTACCATTTACCAGAGAAAACTAAGTTAAAGCTCCTGAAGGTCTGGGGCAATAAGCACTTCATCTACAATTAAAAGTTCCATTCAAATTCAAGAACTCTAAAAGTAAAAAGTCTATTTTTGCCGGTGGGAGGTCGCATGTATCCCATGGAATTAGTCAAGGTGCTTGAAAGCTAACCACAGTTATTAAAAGATTATATGTCAAGTAAATTTTATAAAACAAAAAGGCTGTGGCTTTTGTCCAATCAACAGTACAAAGCTCAAGTTGAGAAAATACCGACAACAAGAATTGCAACAACTACATCTCAATCCTGAGCTAGTAAGTCTCGGCTACATGAATCCTTCTGATCAGTATCGCTCCATTTAAACCCAGATCAATTGAATATTTAAAAGTTAAGGTTGTCTAGGCAATGATGAGCACAAGAAATTACTAATACCTGTTAAACATTTCCGGAAGGCCACCATAGTTCCTCATAAAGATTCCACACAGAATAAATACATATGAGGTCCAAATGAAAACCCAGACAAAGAAGAGTCCAACTGGTCTCCATGAGAAATTTTTTTGTTCTGATAAGCCACGGCCTTTACTTGACCTGTCGTCTTCCTCTTTCTTATACATCAGGAACAATTTCCTGGGGGCTGCATCTGGACCATTACCTAACAGTAAGATTACCTGAAACAAAGAGAACCTAATATAAATTAGAAGAGCACATAGACTGATGTTCACACCAAAACAAGACAGACTTGAATAGGTATTTCCACTCTTTCCATTTAAACTTATGCAACATTTTGGCTCTTAATGGCATTATCCAGGAAAAAACTTACAGGTATAATTAGAATTGTTGGATAGAGAGACAAATGAGATGCTAAAACCCACCCAAAAGCTGCCAATGGAGCTACTCCTGTATATGAATGAGTAAATTAATCAGTTCATGTACCAGCAGCATAAGAAATTTTTCTCTTTTTGAAAAGGAAAACGAGAAACTAGATTCTTTACAACAAGATGAATATTATAAAGTATATCTTATCAAGAGCACAAGAAGGAAGGATTATGCTGTCTTTCCCCTTCCATAAAAGCAAATATGAAGCGGATAAAAGGAGTGGTGAGGAAAATATTATATAAAAAGAAGAAAAGAAAAAAATCACTAACATATAAAAAGGATTATTGACTGCTTACGGATGCAGGCTCCATAAAGTGACAAGATAATAAAAAGATTTTCCACAGGGGTTGTATTGAAACCCACACATGTGACTATAGTTAACGGGTTCCACAAGTACACTAGAGCAGCAATGTCCTCAGATGGTAAAATGTCTGAAACAAAAGAATGGTGGTTATTGCATCATTGACTAGTGCAGAAGCAAATAAATTTTAGCACTAAAACTGAGTATTCACCAGAAATTTCAAAGAGCTTCCCCAAGCCCAGCGATTTTAATCTCTCACAATATGCCATGCGAAGCTTAAGGCCAGTTGCACGGATTAGCATGGCAGAGATGAAATCTGCAATCACAGAAACCAAACTATATCCAAAAATGGGTTGAATGTCCATGTGACTTCATAATTTCAAAGAGCTACTCAGAAAATGAGGAAGTAAAAGATAAAACTTAACATGAGAACGTTTCTACCATCAAATTTTATAGACTAATGCAAGATTAACAGGGCAAAAGATTACTCAACAGTAAAGGATTGCAAAAATGTGAACATGTTACATGCAGGTAGTTTGTTTCTTTGCCTCATGATAAGTGTTCTCTGTTTTGGTTTGTCCAAATGAGTCTAATTTCTCCAAACGGAAACTCGCATGTACACTCTAAGAAACTTAATTTCTTGATAAATACTTTTTCATCATTCATACTATTAAAAAGGTACATTCAGACCCCACCCCTGCACCCCACCCCACACACATTTATTCTGGATCTATTTCTCTATTTAAGAGAATATGTAGGTAAAGAAAAAACTAACAGCTATCAAGTGATGACGATGGAAGCAGATAATACAGCAAACCAACTTTTGTGCTTTAAGTAGTTCTCCTGAGGAAACAACAAGAACCATAGCAAACAAGCTTTTGTTAAAATTTACAAACAGCTCCTGAAGCTTCATGGACATCAACCAACCATCCTTCTTGAGATAGCAGGTACACAAAGCTACTCAGAAGTCAGAATCATTACTCTTGCTTGGATCTTCTGGAAAGAGTTTAGGTGTTACAGTGAATGCTTTTATTCAGTTGATTATATAGTAAAATAAGGTAATGTTCATCACCCTTCCATCTCTTTTTTTATCACCTATCCTTTGGGTGTACACAAGGTCTCCGCTCCTATGCAATAGCTCGTAAACCACATAGGAGAGGTAACTTGCACAAGGCAAGCCCAGTGCCACAATTTCGACCACCACCCTTCCATCTCCATGCACTTCTTGTATTCCTCATCACATTTGATCGATATAGTGACAGCTAAGGACACGAATATAGAATCAAGAATAAAAGAAAATGACATTTACTGAAGTTCCTTAAAAACCATTAATGAACTCACTCACATAATAATCACTCTATGATCATTAATGCGATGCAGCCAAAGATTCTATTGTAACCAATCATTTTTTTCCATGTAGGAGTTAGTAAGAAGTTCTCTTAAATGAAACTTCCAAATTCAATGATGTATAAACGTATCATTGAACGGATACTTAATTGTATATCCGCACTGATATATATGCCTTAAATGAGTATTTCAATACTTTGGTGGAAAGCAGAAAGAGATAATACCTGCATAGAAGATGATAAGGCTGTCCTTCAATTCTACAAATGGCATCAAGGAGAAACAAAATAAGTAACAATAAAAGAAAAAAACAACAAAAGAGTGTGAGCATACAAATGCTTAGCTGAAGCTGAATATTTTACTTTTTCATTGTCAGTGGACCAAGAACCGAGAGCAAAAGCGGAGAACCGTGATACATAGAACCTTCCAGAATATTCAAAATCAAAGCATCAAACAAGTGAAACTCCTATCACAATGAAAGATAAAAAGTGCTCCCTCCATTCACTTTAACTTGTCAGGTTTAGCTTCTCAAAAGTAAAACTGTATGAACTTTGACACATTTTCTCGCCTAGTTTTTATTCATATTGTATGAAAATGATTACAACTTATAGCATTTTTCATATAGTATTTTGATATCTAAAATTTAAGCTATTGAATTAATCTAATTTAAATTAACATTAGTCAAATTTGCTCAGATAAAAAAGCAAAATGTGACAAGTAAAATGAACGGAGCAAGTATTAAGCTTATCACGTAAAAGTAGAGAAATAATGAAACGGACCAGCATACGGCGACATCGACGACTGCGTTAACCAGTAACCTTCTGCCACTACCAAGAATAAAGACAAAACAAATAAATGAAAATACTTATACTGATACATTGATGTTCTGTATATATAAAAATGAATTCCGGCAAGGTGAATACGTCGACGTAGACTGGTGACCGGAGTAGAAACTTCTGGACGAGTAGCTAAGTTAAGATTTTTGGGGAAGTAAATGAGAATTAATCTGAAGATCACTGATGCTATTGCCCATCTCCAAAAGTGTCGCTTCGTTTTCATATTCTTCTCCTCCTCCTCCTTCATTATTGCTAGTGCACCGGAGCTTCCAGATCCAGCTCCAATGGCTGCGGTAGCAGAGTTGCAGCGATCGGATTTCGAACCGGAGAGAGAAATGCCCAACTTGTGACGACTCGTATGGTGATTTTAGATGGGCTTGGTTAATCGATTGGGCCTAGCGCAAGATATAT
Organism: Solanum ossicruentum; assembly: GCA_025774065.1. Lineage (NCBI taxonomy): Eukaryota > Viridiplantae > Streptophyta > Magnoliopsida > Solanales > Solanaceae > Solanum > Solanum ossicruentum. The sequence goes on along the minus strand of JAOTQR010000100.1, from coordinate 22,435,934 downwards.
GGTACTCAGTGCATGAATAGCCAATTTTGGGAATACTATTTAACTCGTAGCCATTACAAGTGCAATGGCTTTGTCGACCGTGACAGATTTAGAATTTTCGCTATGCAAGAATATTATGCTTGAAATCTGAACTTGGAACTAATTTTTTAAATTACGAAATAATCTCTATTTTAGTATTTCAAGAAATTTAGATTTAACTTAGATATATATACGCAATATAATCTTTTATCGAGGAGACTCAAACAAACACCTTGACAAGGCCCTAAATTCACCCTTGTTTGTTAAGATGGAACTTCAAATATGCATATTTGATTTTTGACATATAAAGTCAGAATTAAATGTATTTTTTAGATGTTTGAACTGTCATGAACTATGAAATGTCATCTATATTAATTTTTTTCTTCCCAAGGTATTTCCACAACCGACAACTATGAGACTAATCCTCTATTCTATGGTCAGCGCAATAAGCGATAGGGAACTAGCCATAAAATTTTTAAAAAATTTATATTGAGTGAGACAAAGTTATTTAAATTTATGTCTAGCAAATTAAATCAGGATAGATAAAAATATTTTGATGCATAAATTTTTACTATTTGAATAAAAAATGAATAAAAAATACAAGCTATCAAATGTGAAGATAAAAATTAAAGATGACTTCGTTATTGAAACAATTTACACAAAAACTTATTAAAGCACTCGTCCTTCTTGGTGATTAATTTTCCAAAATTAAGGAAGAATATTTTCAACTTTTTTCAAACAATAATCTATGCGTGTTTTTTTCTTCTTCTTTATCATTATCATGAAAGTGTTGAAAAAATCGAACATTTCATATGAAATAAATTATCATATTTTATTAAAATTATAGTTTTGCCAAATATTAAATTTCATACATGAATTGATTTATTCACTAAGAATTTTTTTTGGGTATATATCTAGAAATATTACATGAAATGATGATAAGTGGCTCCAAATATCGTTTTCATTATATTAAATTAAAAGAAAAAAGAGATACAAATATAGCTATGAAAAGTTAATTTACACTCAAATGTTGACCTTGACTTACACAATTTGATCAATATTATTTGTAAACTAATATGAAAACATGACCCTTTCAATATTATAGTGTTGGGTATTTTTGCCAATAGAAAGTCAAGTTATAAAATTAAATTGACCAAAAAAAAGAAGTTATAAAATTGAAGCTTACCTAACTTTAATGATTGCGCTCAAATGGGGAACAGAAAAAATGGAAATTACAAAAGAATTATGTTCCATGTTTCTCTTCAATTTCTTACATAGAGATAGCAACACATCTAACGTGTTACACTCAAAATTGAAAAAATTGACATAAATAGTTGTTCAATAAAATATGTTTATATTGTATTATGCATAATTAATGTTGTATATTCGACTAGCAATTAAAGTTATATTCAGCCGAGCAGCTAGTTATGCGTTAAAAAGCATCCTCCTCCCCCTCCCCCTCCCCATCCCTTCCAAAAAAAATAATATTGTATATTCGGTTAGCAATTAAAGTTATATTCAGTCGAGCAGTTAGTTGTGCGTTAAAAAAATAACGTTATATATTCGGCTAGCAATTAAAGTTATATTCAGTCGAACAGTTAGCTATACATTAAAAAATAATGTTATATATTCGGCTAGCAATTAAAGTTATATTACTCGAACAGTTAGTTGTGTATTAAAAGCATCCCCCTCCCCCCACTCCCTCAAAAAAAAAGATAATCAATGTTGTATATTCGACTAACAATTAAAGTTATATTCAGCCGAGCAGTTAGTTGTGCGTTAAAAACACCCTCCTCCTCCCTCCTCCCTCCAAAAAAAAAGTATTGGGCATTTAAAGATGTGTCTACTGATCGTGTGTTCAAAATTATGTGATTTCAACTTTAATTTTTTAGTAGAAACAAAAAACACTAAAAGATCTATTCGAGAAGTTAATTGCCATAAAATTGTGTAATTACTATGATACTAATTACCAATCTAATGATTACTGTGACATATTTATTTGTCATAATGTAATTACCTCCGAGAACTAAAGAGTGTAATTATCTCTCAATTACAACTAATTATCAAAAGTCAAAACCAATTATGTTAGCAGTGTAATCGCATTCAATTACATCAAGTTCAATTACTAACACGATTTTTCAAACAGGTCCTAAGTGATTTTTTTTCCTTTTATCAAGATTTTCGATAAGTACAATTATTTGATACTTATTGCTAATTGAGATGTGACTAATATTCCATAAAATCAATTAAAATCATGTAAGCTGATTTAAATATAGTGATTAAGAAAATAATATTAAAAAACTATTGTTAAAAAATGGAGAAAGAAAATAGCTTGAATTGAAGTTTTGCGTGTGATTTCTATCCATATTTCTAGACTGCTTCCATTTGAGCATAACATTTTAAAATAAATTAAAAATATTCCTTCATCCATTTAAAAAAGAATGAACTAATTTTATTTGACATAAAATTTTAAAAAATAAAATAAAAAATAATTTTATGATTTTAAGTTAAAGTTATATCAAATATACTAAAATATTTTTTAATCTTGTGACCTAAAACATTTTGCATAAAAAGTTGAAATTAAATTGTTTCAAAAAGAGGAAAGAATTATTTTTTTAAATGAATTTAAAAAATAGGTCTTTTTTTTTTTTAAAAAAAACAAAAGGAGTATTTGTTTGTTCATAATTATTTTTTAAAAAAATTCAAAAACTGACCTATCTTAATTTTGAACGAAATTTTACTATGGTCAAACTCAGCTAAATTAGAAAGGTAAAGGTATTATACTAGAATTACATTTATAATGTATTTTAAATCAATAATAATGGTATACTTATTTTTGAAGGGATTCCTTCTGTTGGGAGCAAAGATTATTTTATTTCCTCCCTTTGAGCTTTTTGGTCCCTCATTTATGCCAAATCACACCATGGGTCCCCAATCGACTTATTCCCCAAGATATCCATATTTACAGTCAAGACCTTATAGTAACTTTTTTTACCCAAAAAGCGAAGTCGTCGAAGTTAGAGAAGATTATAGAAGGAGCAAGCAATTTCACTTTATTTACACATAAACCCCTCATTTCCACCCTAATTTATATTCAATCCCTCTTTAATTATTTTCCTTTCTGCTCTTTCAATTTCCCCCAAATACTATCTATATCTATTTTACTCTCTCACGTTTCCTTCACAAATCAGTTGTTTACAAAGATCGGAGAATCTCTGTTTTTTCTGCAGAATTTTTGTAGAAAAATGGCGAGACCTAATCAGGAAGAAATCGACACATTCATGAACATTACTGGTGTTTCTGAAGCCACCGCTATTCAGAAACTTGAGGTAATTTTTTTTTCTTTTTCCAGTTCTGATTTACTGCGATTGTGAGCTTGAGGGCTTTCGGCTTGTTTTTTAGCTTATGATTATCACTTATTTTAATGCTTGCAATTGATTTTTTTTCTGCTGTAATCTGATGTTGTGTTTGATTGGTAAGTTCGCTTTCTCTGGAAATTAATTTATGATTACTGTTATTCTGTTGAGTTCCAGATTTTCACACTGTAGTAATTTAATTGTTAAAATTAATTCTCATTTACTTAATTTTTAATGAGCTACTTCAACCATAAAAAAATGTAATTAGGTGCTTCATCTGCACCTTTGCTTACCATGATTCAAACTAAAGAATTTTTATCAACATTTTGAAATGTATATCTTTCACGGAGGGGTAGAGGTAGACCGAAGAAGTACTGGGGAGGTGATTAGATTGGCGAACTTCATCTCACTGAGGACATGACCTTAGATAGAAAGAATTTTAGAGTAGCAGGCTAATTGGTAGGGTTAGGTGGAGGACGTGTTTTCATCATGTGTTCTCATTATCATGTCGTATTATGTATTAGTTTTATCATATTTACGTACTGCCATGTGCTATTCATTAT